>JARDYJ010000011.1:34640692-34788192 GCA_029215755.1 Spea hammondii | reverse complement strand
GCTCATCGTTTCCCAACCTGTGGTCCCTCGGGGAGGAATAACCACAGTCTCTTTGTACAATGTATCAGTTAAAATGAAGAAAAATGCATCAAAGCACCCAGTCGATCCCTTTAACTGCATAGATCTGTCCCAGAAATTGAATTTATTGACCGTTTTGCGCAGGTCTGGTTTCTATAGGCTTCATGCTGACGAACATATAGAAAACACAATTCCATAAGTCCCCAAGCGTAATTTTAAGTCACCCGACTGACAAAATCCTCCATTTCGCCCCCATTCCCTGTCTCTTCATTAACCAGATGACCGATGGAGGTAATTGGCATCTTTCCGGTCTCCATACGTCGCAAATCATTTAACCCCTTAAGGACAATAGGGGTTCTTACTCATAGTATATTGCGGGACAATGGCTCTTTTAACGTTTTTCAGTGTTACTGTTTAGCTGTGATTTTCTTCTTTCTCATTTCGTGCTCCCACACATATTATATATTGTTTTTTTCAGGACAAACAGGGCTTTCTTTAGATACCATTCATTTTATCATATCATCTAATTTACTATAAAAAAAATGATAAAATATGGGGATTTTTTGTTAAAAAATTACTTTTTCTCACTTTTTAAACAAAAAACTTTTACTCATCTGCAAAAACTAATGAAAAAACCTGCCAAATAGATTCTACTATTTGTCCTGAGTTTAGAAATACCCAATGTTTTTATGTTTTTTTGCTTTTTTCTGCACATTATGGGGCAATAAGTACAGGTAGCGTTTTGCTATTTCAAAACCTTTTTTTCCAAATCTGGTAATTCTTCCCCCCATGTGCCATTTCGGGTATCTTTGAAGCCGGCCAATGCAATTTACCCCATCAAGTCATATATTTTTAAAAACTAGACACCCCAAGGTATTTCAAATGCTGGTATTTTTACCCTTTCCATGCAGTAATTGTACCACCAGCCTTTGTGAAACTTTATGGTAGTAAATTTTTTTTTGTATTTCTTTCACACACGTTGTACTTCAGGTATAAATCGCTCCTGGTATATGTCCGAGTCAAACAACACCCCAATATGTGTTCAGTAACATCTCCTGAGCGCAGTGATATCCCCCATACATGGGTTTGTAGGGTTATTTGGGAGGTAAAAGGCCGCCTTTGTGAGGTGTGTATTTTTTTGCCATTTAGACATCTGATCCCCTGCCCCATGTCCCATATTTGGGACATCTTTGAACCTGGTCAATTCAATTTACCCCATCAAATCATATATTTTTTAATACCAGACACCCTATGGGCATTTGTAATGCCAATATTTTAACTCTTTCCATGCTGGAATTTTTGTAAAGATAAAGAATTTTAGGACTTGCTTATTAAAAACTTTTTTTATTTTTTTGGTGACAGTGGGGATTTTTACGTTACCATATATTT
Source organism: Spea hammondii (assembly GCA_029215755.1). Classification (NCBI taxonomy): domain Eukaryota; kingdom Metazoa; phylum Chordata; class Amphibia; order Anura; family Pelobatidae; genus Spea; species Spea hammondii. Next base: position 34,786,785 of record JARDYJ010000011.1, on the reverse strand, counting down.
TTTTTTTTTTTTACTAGTCACTCATTAGTAGTGAGCTGGGTTCCATTGACCTTGCATGGTTGGATGCAGCACCTGCATTCAACCTGCAGGAGGAGCTCGAGAGTTCTCTGTGAACTCAGATCTATTGTTAATGCCATCCTGTGAATGATGGCAACGTCATTTACAGGATGGCACTTGTGGTTGCTCTTCGGAGCAATCACAAGGCTATCGGGGAAGGGGGTAGTGTTACTGGCGTGCGTCGATATCGAGGCATGTCAGCAACACAGTTTATGCTTAGGAAGCGATTCCGATCGCTTCCTAAGCTGTTTTAGCCGGGCGCCGCCGCAATCTTTGATGATTGGTGCGGCGACGGCCATTTTTCTTCTGGGGAGGGCTCCCCTCCCCGGATCCACGGTGAGCCTCACTTGTGAGGCTTCCGTGGATGCTGCAAAGCCGCCGATCGTGGCGATGCAGCTATTTAACGGCAGCCCGTACATGTACGTGGATGGTCGTTAAGGGGATAAAGTTATGTTCATCGTACTTACTCGCAAAGCGCAGACAGGAGGCTCGTATAATGCCAACTATAAAAACATAAAATGGTTAAAAATACACCCCATATCCCCAATGTGCACCCCACTCTTTAAAGGCCGTACCCTCGTTTCTGGAATCGAGTCAGTATTTTTATTGCTTCTATATTTTAGTACATATTTTCCTATCTTTATCTCCTCATTACTAGTTTTCAGACATTAAAGTCTCGTTTGTGTCGGACTCTCGCCGGACGCCGCTTGGTTCAGCTGCGGGTAACGTCACTTTGGTTTGCGGCGGCAGCGTCTCCGCGGTTGCGCTCTTCTTCATTTAGTGCACGTGCGGCGGATGCCATTCCAGCTAATTCGGCGCATGTTCAGCTCTTTGCGCTCACAGACTCGCAGGGAAACCCCTCACAAGCGTTCTCAGGGGTTCTCCATCTTTTTGTGGCAGGTGTCATCACCTTCGCTTACAAAACTTTGAGGCGTTTCATTAATGATTCATTCATTATTATTAATTATTATTATTATTAATTTATTGTAATTCATCCTAAACACATTTATTTGCATTTATAAAAGTTTGTCCACAGCTCATTAAATTACTTTTATCCATTCTGTGCATGCGCCTCGGTCACCCATCAAACTATTAATGTTAATTATGAAACTGCCTGGATCTTATGGTCTAACTGGTGCTTGGAACGTGGATTCCATAGAATTCATTGCCAATTGTTTGCCCTATGACCGGGGTAAATCACTCCGTAGAATCTGCCCCTTCAGCAGCTCTCTCGTCCCTCATACTCCAGAGATAAATCCGCTGCCCGATGGAGGTCCCGAGTTACGGCTTCGTCCGGCAGCTTTAAAGCTTTGAGGACTAAATATCAGTCAATGCCGTGCTCCTATGGAGCTTCAGCATTGAAAGAGTTAAAAAAGAAAGAAAAAAATAACAGCACTGACCTGAAAGTCAAGGGCGCTTCCAGGTCAACTGCTGCAGAACCAATCAAATGCGGGCTGATGATCACTGACCAATAGGAGTGATCTGATCATTATGCCAGCCCCTGGATGACCCTGCCCTAGAAAGAGGGAGGGGTCATCTAAGGTAATAATAACCCTCCTCCCAAACAAATTTTTTATAAAAACAGATAATCATTACACTGATTATTGATCGATTTATGTCAGCGGCCTAAACTCGTCACTTACAAGTGATCTGATGAAAAAAAATATATAAAAAGTCTGAACACCGTAATGCGCATGTTCCAGTTTTTAACCCGCAGTGCCTAAAAGACATGCCCTACCCACGTATGTGGGGTATTCTTGTACTCGGGGGTTTTCTGAATACAAATCACAAGTTCTTTTAGTAATTTTACTTACCCAGGGGAAAAAAATTGACAGAAATACTGTGTTCGGATCAAATTAGTTTGTTAACCCCTTGATGACAATTGCCGGTCCGGGCACGTCATGGAAATTCATGTCGATAACGACAAATGACGTGCCAGGACCGGCACGTCATTAAACGGGTGCAGAAAGCGATCTATTTACGCTTTCTGCACCGAAACGGCGTTGCTGTAATGCCTCGACCTCGAGGCATTCAGCAACGCCATTATCGGCACAAAAGGGCCATCTCTGGCCCCTCCCCGGGGCGTCAACATCCGCCATACTTTGTATGGCGGCGGACGCCCGTTTTAAAAGCGTTTAGGAGGCGAGCCTCGATCAGGAGGCATCCAGCGACACCAAACACTTACCTGGGGATGGACTGTGACCGCTCCGGAGAGCGGTCACAGCCGCAGCTGCCGGTGATCTTCGCCATCTGCAAGATGGCGGGGGTCCGGGAAAATTCAATAAAGAAAAACAATAAAGTCTAAAAAGTTCGCTAGACGGTCTCCAGACCCTCTAGAGAACTCTGGCAGACTGAAATGGCCCGGCTCAAAGATGTACCAAATAGGGCACGGGCAGTGGATCCCCAAATGCCAAAGTTCAACATTGAAAAATGTGCATGCCCCAAATGTGGCTCTTTTGCCCCCGAACAGCCAGGCAAAATCATTCATGTGGGGTATCACTGCGCTCAGGATATGTTGCTGAACACATATTGGGGTGTTTTGTGATAGTGACATATACCAGAACCTGTTTATTTATACCTAAAGTAAAATGTGTGTGAAAAAACAAATGCAAAAAAATTGCTACCATAAAGTTTGACAAAGGCTGATGGTAGAATAAGTGCTTGGAAAGGGTTAAAATACCAGCATTTGGAATACCCTGGGCTGTCTAGTTTTCAAAAATATATGACTTGATGGAGTAAATTGCATTGGCCGGCTTCAAAGATACCCGAAACGGCACATGGGGGGAAGAATTACCAGATTTGGAAAAAATGGCTTTGAAATAGCAGAACGCTACCTGTACTTATTGCTCCATAACGTGCAGAAAAAAGCAAAAAAACATAAAAACATTGGGTATTTCTAAACTCAGGACAAATAGTAGAATCTATTTAGCAGGTTTTTTTATTACCTTTTATAGATGAGTAAAAGATTTTTCAACTAAAAGTTAGAAACAGTCATTTTTTTCTAAATTTTTCACCATATTTTATACTTTTTTTAATAGTAAATAATATGATACAATCAAAACAATGTCATCTAAAGAAAGCCCTTCTTGTCCTGAAAAAAACCAATATCTAATGTGTGTGGGTTCAGTAAACGGGAAAGAAGAAAATTACAGCTAAACACGAGCAGCGCAGAAATGTTAAAACGGCCATTGTCACGAAGGGTACAAAAAGTAAAATCAGCATTTGTCACGAAGGGGTTAAACATGAAAAAAATGACGCTTTACTGCAATGTTTAGGACAGACTGGCACTAAAATGGTTAAATCAAAAGTGGTAAAATACTTTGGGATGCCAACTTTTAAAAATATATATATGAGGCGTTTCCAAAAACAAGACAAATACCTAAATACACTTTTGGAGTTTTTTCCCATTTGCACTTGTTAGATATATGTTTATAAATATATATAATTAAAAAAAAAATAGGAAAATTTTATTTTTCCTAATTGTCCACACATTTTTAGATATTTTTCATACTAAATGCTGGTTTATATATATATATATATATATATATATATATATATATAGTTATTATTTCAAAAGAAAGCCCTACTTGTGCTGAAAGACAATATATAATGTGGGGGGGGCACTAAGTGAGTTAGTGGGCAATCAGAGCTGAATAAAGAGCAAAAGCACAAAAAACAGCTCTGGTCATTTAGAGCAAACATGGTGTAAAAAAAAACACAAAAAAACCATCCTGGTGCTGAAGGGGTTAAAGGTCACTTCGTTGGAGGCTCCGCGGCATCGAACACCTTTTTCTCAGGTTAGAAGATATTCGGAGAGCCAGCCCCGTTAGACGGACCCCCTGTCACATCGTCATGCTGGGTTTTCTCAGATTCTGGGGTTTTTATTAATTAAAGCAGAAATTATTATCGTCCCTTCGTACCGAAAGAGGAACGGAAAGAACATAAAACAAAGCGAGAGCGAGCAGCTCTGCCTCGGCTCGTTTCATGCACGTCATCCATTGCTTCTCGATTACATTATAATCCTCGCTTTATCTCGTGTCTCCTCGCAGAAAGTCAGGAGCTTTTTGACCAATATGCCGCAGTTTGATCTCAGAATGGTTACGTGCCGTATCGCGCATGCTGATGGTGTATAAAGACAGTAATTCATACAAAGCAGGCAGTCTGTAAAGGCAGGCGAGGCACCAGACGTGGATGTTCAGGTGCACATTGAAGCCGATGTTACGGGAAGCCTCCATCGTGTCGGGAGTAATATTATTATGTAAATCATCTATTTACAAGTGGCTTTCAATGCAGCTCTTTCAAAACGCGATTGAGATCAATTCTAAGTCTCTTATTCATTTACTCCATTTAATAAAAACATTTGTGATGAATTCATGCGCCTGTGTCTGAATGAGACGCGTCTATGGCTGAGGTTAATCGGCTTCCCTCCATTCATTCCCTCTTTCTAAACCGAACCACAAGGCCATTGATATGAACTCTAAAGTATATGGTCCGATTCTATGCGCTAACCTCTATGCATCAGACCCAGCTCCTAAAACACGGCACAGAGAATTCAACCCGCGTTTACGGCCGCCCAACGGAGGGCAAAACTTTAGCAGTACGGATGAGAAACAAGACCGGCTGCCCCCGTAATCCTGACGGTTACAGAAAGTACGAGGGCTCAGCATCCACTGCTCAGAATAAAGCTAAACTTTATACTAATCAATTAATAGGAACGAGAGTCGGTGGCGCCAAATTGGCAGGTATCTAAAAAAAAATTAAAAAAAAATAAGCTGAAGTGTTTATAACAAGCATTAACCGCCCATGTCATAAACATTACGATTTGTATTATTATTATATATATATACTCTCTGGCCGTATAACTAATCCCGTCCTTATAACCCGTTATATCCTGTATATTCCTCATATTATATATTATATACTCTCCGACCGTATAACTAATCCCGTCCTTATAACCCGTTATATCCCTGTATATTCCTCATATTATATATTATATACTCTCCGACCGTATAACTAATCCCATCCTTATAACCCGTCATATCCCTGTATATTCCTCATATTATATATTATATACTCTCCGACCGTATAACTAATCCCGTCCTTATAACCCGTCATATCCCTGTATATTCCTCATATTATATATTATATACTCTCCGTCCGTATAACTAATCCCATCCTTATAACGCGTTTTATATCCCTGTATATTCCTCATATTATATATTATATACTCTCTGGCCGTATAACTAATCCCATCCTTATAACCCGTTATATCCTGTATATTCCTCATATTATATATTATATACTCTCCGGCCGTATAACTAATCCCGTCCTTATAACCCATTATATCCCTGTATATTCCGCATATTATATACTCTCCGGCCGTATAACTAATCCCGTCCTTATAACCCATTATATCCCTGTATATTCCTCATATTATATATTATATACTCTCCGGCCGTATAACCCGTTATATCCCTGTATATTCCTCATATTATATACTCTCCGGCCGTATAACTAATCCCGTCCTTATAACCCGTTATATCCTGTATATTCCTCATATTATATATTATATACTCTCCCCCCGTATAAATAATCCCGTCCTTATAACCCATTATATCCCTGGATATTCTTCATATTATATATTATATACTCTCCGGCTGTATAACTAATCCCGTCTTTATAACCCGTTAGATCCTGTATATTCCTCATATTATATACTCTCCGACCCGTATAACTAATCCCGTCCTTATAACCCGTTATATCCTGTATATTGCTCATATTATATACTCTCCCGCCATATAATTTACCCCGTCCTTATAACCCATTATATCCCTGTATATTCCTCATATTATATACTATATACTCTCCGGCTGTATAACCCGTTATATCCCTGTATATTCCTCATATTATATATTATATACTCTCCGGCCATATAACTAATCCCTGTCCTTATAACCCGTTATATCCCTGTATATTCCTCATATTATATATGTGGAGGTAGCATGCAGACTATGTCAGACACCATAGGAGCATTATAACATAATTATATTAAAAATATAAATTCCAGTCATTATGGGTGTAAAAGGAGTTAAAGTGACCTGACATAACTAAACAACATTTGGCCAGTTGAATTTACATCCTCACAGAAAGGACAGGAGGAGAATTATTTAAGTGCAAATGTAAAACAATATGCAAATTTTTCGTTTATTTAAAATAATTTAATGAACTGGATGTTAAAAAACAACTTAAAATTTACATTAACATTCTTATTTTGTTATGATGTAATAAAAAACAATATTTTCAAAGTACAAGAACCCAAACACAATATTTATGAAACAAAATAACCCCAAACATTCTGAAAAGAGGTGGACTATTACTGTTCAAGAAACTTTGCCCCAGCCCTGGCACTTTGCACCCAGCACTTTGCACCCAGCACTTTGCACCCAGCACTTTGCACCCAGCCCTGGCACTTTGCACCCAGCACTTTGCGCCCAGCCCTGGCACTTTGCGCCCAGCCCTGGCACTTTGCGCCCAGCACTCAGTACTTTGCCTCAGCCCTGGCACTTTGCACCCAGCACTTTGCACCCAGCCCTGGCACTTTGCACCCAGCACTTTGCCCCAGCCCTGGCACTTTGCGCCCAGCCCTGGCACTTTGCGCCCAGCACTCAGTACTTTGCCTCAGCCCTGGCACTTTGCACCCAGCACTTTGCACCCAGCCCTGGCACTTTGCACCCAGCACTTTGCACTGTGCCCCTGCACCCAGTCTCCAAATCTGCCCTGCACTCAGCCCTGCCCCCACATTCTGCCCTGCCCTCACACTCACACCCTGCACCCACTCTGCCCTGCACCCACACTCACACCCTGCACCCACACTCACACCCTGCACCCACACTCACACCCTGCCCTGCACCCAGTCTCCCACCCTGCATCCCCACCCCCACTCTGCCCTGCACCCAGTCTCCTGCCCTGCCCCCACACTCACACCCTGCCCTGCACCCCCACCCCCACGAATCGCTCTGTGAGAATGGAGCCACTCGCACAGAGCGATTCGCACAGACATGAAGAATACTTACCTCCGGAACGCGTCACGTAACTAAAAGAAGGCGGAGACTGCAGAAGCGGGGAACGCTCGCGGAGGTAAGTAAACAACGAATCGATCACTCGATTAATCGATAACAGAAATCGTCGACAACGATTTCCGTTATCGATTATTATCGATTTTATCGATTCGTTGTTTCAGCCCTAATTGTAATTCATGTATTACATTGTCTGTATGGTCTGATTGTAAATAATGTGTGATAGTGTTAGTATTGTCTTTTGATGTTGTATCCCTAGGATTGTTTCTATAGGATTGTAAATTGTATGTATTGTCTTTTGAGATTAGTTTATCCATAGGATTGTAAATTGTATGTTGTGTGATAGTGTTAGTATTTTGATATTGTTAACCAATAGGAATGTTAATGAAATTTACCTTTGATCCCACCCTATAAGAACTCCCTGTATGTCCTTAGTTTAGTTACAATCTTTCCATCCTTGCTGCAGTCACAACTTCATTACCAATGTAACCCTGTGTGTGTTAGCCTTCATAGGCTTCATCACAGCATTAAAGCCTCCATTTTCCTATCAAAGAAGTATTTTCTTGTGATTATTCGAGCTATGTGGATTTAAGTTATTAACCCCTAGACGAAGGTGTGTCGGCACCTGGAATCCCCTTTTTCCCCAAATATATCCAATTATATATCCGACATATATTATATACTCTCCCCCCGTATAACTAATCCCGTCCTTATAACCCGTTAGATCCCTGTATATTCCTCATATTATATACTATATATTATATACGGTCTAGCCCATATATAAAGGCATCTATTGGATCGGATAGCACAGACTCTGTGAGGATTCCACATCTTTAAGGCTCTTACTGTAAAGAACTTGCTTTAGGTGAAAATTCCTATCTCTAAGTCTGAAGGGACGGCCTCTTGTTCGCTGCACAGAGCTGTTAATGAATAGGTCATCAGAGAGAGCAGTCGGTATTGGCCCCGTATAGATTTGGATTATGATGTCATATCTGTTGTAAGCTACCGTTTATTGTAACACAAGTTTGTCTACAGTTATTCCCAAATCCTTTTTATTAAGTAAACTCCATTTAAGGTATAATTTGAACATTTGTTTCCCCAAAATGCATAACATTGCACTTATCAGCATTAAATCTCATCTCCCACTTGGTCTTCTTATTCTTAACCAAATCTCCTAGGAGGGAAAGATGCATAGCTTTCAACACCGGCCACAAGATGATTAAAAATACATTAAATAACAGGGGCCCAGGACAGACCCCTTAGGGCCCCCCTAGCCTATGATCCTAAATTAAAGGAAATAAAGGCAGACTCCATGAAACGATCCGAAAAATCAGATCGAGAACATTTCATTTTGTCCGAATCTACTCACTTTTTCCGAACTCTTCCAACTTTCTGACGGCTTCATCTCGCTCGTGCTTCATCTTCTCATACTGTGGCCAACAAAGACAGGATTAAAAAAGGGGGAAATAATATGACGAACATAACGCTGGCAGCTGAGAACCGCAGGCCATATGGTCAGAAATTACGGGTTATTATAGAAGAAAAAGGCACTAAACATATCGGTGTAACGGGAAGGACAAAAAAACCTAATTCCAAACTCACAGGAAAAAAGAAAAGTGTTAAAAAACAATAAACCACTTAATGGATGGAAAACGCCATTGTACAGCTCAGCGGAATATGTTGGCGCTACATAAAACCATAATAATAGATGTTGCAGGATCTATTCGCAGAGACGGCTGTAAATAAAGCCCTAATTCATATATAAATTAAACCGAGTGCGGGGGGGGGCTCAGGAAAAAAACCCAGAAGCTAAACAGTAGCCCCATATCAGAAATAAACAGCTAAATACGGGCGATCCCTTATCGGCACAAATCGGTAAATACGGGTGATCCCTATATCGGCACAAATCTGTAAATACGGGCGATCCCTATACCGGCACAAATCGGTAAATATGGGCGATCCCTATATCGGCACAAATCGGTAAATATGGGCGATCCCTATATCGGCACAAATCTGTAAATATGGGCGATCCCTATACCGGCACAAATCGGTAAATACGGGCGATCCCTATACCGGCACAAATCGGTAAATACGGACGATCCCTATACCGGCACAAATCGGTAAATACGGGCGATCCCTATACCGGCACAAATCGGTAAATACGGGCGGTCCCTATATCGGCACAAATTTGTTTTGGAACTAGGAGCCACTTCTAACCCCCTCTCGCTTCTAATATATATCATTAAGAAATCTGTCCCATTATAAACAGAATAAAGATATCTCACAAAATATTTGTCATAAATAATAGGGATTTTTTATTATAAAGTATTAATATAAATCTATATATTAATTACAATCCATTGAATAAAGAACCGATAAATTAGTGAAAACATTCATCCATTTAATAAGATGATAAATTAATTTATTACATTATTAGTAAATCCACACACACAGTAAATTACACACGCTAACACCATACAGTAACACACAAAGTCATACACTTATACACACGCTAACACCATACAGGAACACACAAAGTCATACACTTATACACACGCTAACACCATACACTAACACACAAAGTCATGCACTTATACACACGCTAACACAATACAGTAACACACAAAGTCATACACATGCTAACACAATACAGTAACACACAAAGTCATACACTTATACACACGCTAACACCATACAGGAACACACAAAGTCATACACTTATACACACGCTAACACCATACACTAACACACAAAGTCATACACTTATACACACGCTAACACCATCCAGTAACAGACACATAAGCTCACAAACACACACACCTTACAGTCTATTATTATTATTCTTTATTTATAAAGCGCCAACAGATTCCGCAGCGCTGTACAAGGTAAAAATTTTACAGAAAATGACAAGTACAAAATGACAAGCGATTGACATACAGATACCGCAGGAACTTACATTCTAGGTGGATAAGGGGTGAGAAACAGGAGGTGAGGACTGCGTGGTAGTGAATGATGTTAGTGTGGGGGGGGATAAGGGTTGTAAGTGGGTGAGAGGGAAGTTTAGATTTTTGTGTCAGTGGTAGGCTGCTCTGAAGAGAAAAGTTTTAAGGGAGCGTTTGAAGGAGGGTAGAGAGTTGGTGAGAGTCGGACAGCGCTGGGAAGAGAGTTCCAGAGGGTTGGTGCTGCCAGAGAGAAGTCCTGTAGGCGCGCATGGGAAGAGGTGATGAGAGAAGATTCAAATATGAACACCATACTCTCTCACACCACACTCATACGCTTATATACACTATCCAACACACACATCATACACCTATACACACTAACACCACACTCGTATACACATGTACATAATATCCAAAAACACACCACACGCTTATACACAACACCACACACTCATATGCTTATACACACTATCCAACCACATTCACAACACACGCTTATATACACTAACACCACACTCCTATAAACATGTACACACTATCCAACACACCATACTTTTACACACACTAAAACCACACTCTTATACATACTATCCAACAACACACACAACACCATACGCTTATACACACTAACACCACACGCTCATATGCTTATACACACTATCCAACAACATACACAACACACGCTTATACACACTAACACCACACTCTGATACACATACACACTAACACCACACTCCTATACACATGTACACACTATCCAACACACCATACATTTATACACACTAACACCACACTCTTATACACAGTATCCAACACATCATACGCTTATACACACTAACACCACACTCTTATATACATATACACACTAATACCACACTCTTATACGCATGCACACACTATCCAACACACATTTTGCACACATTACCTCTTCCATGGTTTTCATGTTTTCGCTTCTAAGTTCTTCGTATTGTTCGATGGCTGAAATACAGAAAAATTCAGAGGTTAGAGATTTGCCCGTGCGCTTCCCACCCAACCTGAGCCCACCAACTCATTTACACTTCTGCTGCCCCAGGTCTAAGGGTGGAAGGCTCTGCACCACTTCCCGGCTCATTCATCAAAAGCAGCCAAATGGATTTACCACCAGAAACTCTCCTCCGGCACCGAGCACCAGGATACGGCCTCTTTTGCACCATGAAACCTCGCTACAACCACACGAGGGGTCCATCAAACTATAACAAATCTCTAAGGAAGAGAAATGTTACAACAAGAAGCCAGAATCGAACACTAGAGGGTCAGAGTTCGAGATGAAATGAAGGGAAATTTTACTTTACTGGGAGGGTGGTGGATAAGTGGAACAGCCTCCCAGCAGAAGTGGTAGAGGGTAATACAGTGAGGGTATTAAACATGCATGGGATAGACATACGGCTCCTGAATCTAAGACGAGACCAACAACTGATTAAGGTTTGAGTCTTTGCAGCAGGAGAAACGGGCGACCAGACGGGGGCCGCTGGGGATCTGCCGACGGGTTCTGGTTTTACGTTGAACACCTCAACATGAAGAGCATATTATCCCGTAAAACGTAAAGCGAAAGACGGCAGCCCCCGGAGCCAACGAGAATAAAGTTTTCTGATTTTGTCTTTTTTTTGATCAGATAAAACATTCCCTGGCACGAACCCTTCGAGTGCCAGAGGATTCTTTCACAGGCTCCCGATACGCAGGACGCAATCAGGATTGTCTTTAGTGATTAACATTCAGTTGGGGGGCAGCAGTGAGGTGTTAGGAGCCCCGGCCACAGGGCCTTCAGCTTCTGCTGCCAGTGAGTTGGCGGCTATGAAATGAGCCGTCGTAGAAGGTTTCTGGGTGCGATGAGAGTCAGCGGCAGCGATAGAAGATCCCTTGCTCTCCTCCTAAAAAGATAACCCATTGTGCGCCAGAGGGCTGCACAGCCTTCCTGCCCTGGCTTTAGGAGGATAAATACACTCAGCAGCATGCACTGCCACAAAGTCCTAGAAACCACCAGCAGATCGGCCCCCGGAGGAACCCGTCTCGTCTTAGAGCCATATGTCTATCCCATGCATGTTTAATACCCTCACTGTATTACACTCTACTACCTCTGCTGGGAGGCTGTTCCACTTATCCATCACCCACTCAGTAAAGTTATCCTTAATCAGTCGTTGGTCTAGTATTCAGGAGCCATATGCCTATCCCGCGCATGCTTAGCATCTACCACTTTCTCCCCCTACCGACTCCTGTAAATATTAAATGCTCGAGGGGTTCGATTGTCTGCTGCTGATGCTTGTGAGATCTCTGGAACGTGAAAGTTTGAAGGCGGTTATGAGTGGCATCACAGAGCAATACTCGGTGCATTGCGCCAGCATTCCCGCTCGGGCAGAAATTCCACCCCTTGGTCTGATTTTAATGTGAAAGCTCCTGGCCTTGGTATTTGCCCCTACAGGCTGCCCCAGGCTTCTGGGAAGTTTCGTCTCTTTGGAATTATGAGCCACTTCCAGCCATCAGACTCCAAGGCTCCGTTATTTATCGCATTTAACCATTTATTGTAGAAGCTGCCATGTTGGAATTACTGAAGTGACCCCTACATGGCTGGCAGAGTCACGGTTCTCACCAAAGGGGATAATCAGCTGGAAGACGATGGCCACATCCGCCATCTGCATCAACACCACCCTGACCCGTCACTGCTACCGCGATGCCATTATATCACCATAGGAACGGATTGGTCCAATCAGCAGGGACATCCCATTGGTTCCTATGGCTATAACATCAGCTTTCAATAATTTTCCAATGGGTCATATTTATAAAGCGCAATTCTGTGTCAGGCTCCATTCAGGCTGTGGAGCTGCTTATCTCTAGTTCCCGCTGCTGCGCTACGGTTCGCCCCTGCCACGCTACGGTTCGCCCTTTGCTGTAATCCATTCCTGGATTTCCTTATGCTCTGCCGTTGGCTTCCGATACTTTGTTCCAGTCCTGCTCTTGGCTTCAGCTTCTGTTTCCTTTATAAGTTGTGCCACACCCGTTTGTTATGTTTGTCTGCAATCTATAGGAATATTTTCTCTCTGTTCTGTGTAAACATTTAATGTTTAGTTTCAGCTTATTAGTAATTCAGTAGGCATGGTTTAGCGCTAGGACCCACCGAATTTTGGAGTACTTTGGCGTAGTGGTGGGCTAAGCATACTATGGCCATAAGATGTGACTGTTTCCAATTGTTATCATTCAGTCCTAGGCTAAACATCTGAGTGCAAGCGGTGACCTGCGTAACCCTTCTGGCGCTCCAAAGGTTAAAAGATTTGCACCTTGGTGTAGAAAAGATGTGTGCACCCTACCTGCTCCATAGTATCAGACACCCCACATATTCAAAGGATTGAAACGTGCGCAGAGCGAAAGGGTTAATCCCGGTTAAGCCTTATTGTGGCAAAAGACATGATTTGAACAAGGACCTCTTTTCCCCGAATCATCTGAGGATTTCGGTTCCTCTCTTCCCTCCCCATGACCCAGTTAAGATGTCCTATCCTTGCTTAAAGGAGAAGCGTCTGAGGCTCTCGACTCCCCACTCCATCCCTTGTGTTCCTTGTTCCCTGTCTTTTGTTGTGTCCTGTACCATGTATGTCTTGTCTGGCTATGTTCCTCGCCCTGTCCCCCTGGTCCTCGCCCCCTGTCCCCCGCCCCGCCATGTTTCTGCTGTTTCTCTGCTTAGCTTCCCTACTCCCAGCCTGCCGCATCCTGCACATTTCTCTGTAGAGCTATGTCTCATGCCTGCTCCAGGGTACCTGCAGGATATCTTTGTTTTGTTCTGGACGACATCCACTGCTATGTTAGGGCCCCGGTATGTGGCTGCACAACCCTAGGGAGGGTAGTTAGCCAGCACCAGGCCCTGTCCGACTCCGCTCCCGCTCAATAACTCCTGAACTCCATCTTTGGGCGCTCTGGATCTTCACAGTCGTCTGTATGGACCCAGTCCCTGACATCCTGTAACTTGGTGCTAAATGTGGAGCAGCTGCCATAGAAACCAGTGCAACACATTTAGCATTTTTCCAATTGCTCGGATTTGTAACCAGATCCTGGCGATAGGCGCAGGGGCCCCGGGAGGGCGAGTCCCAATGAATCGGAGGGAGTGTGAGGGGACGCTGGTTAACGGCACGTCGGGGGCCATGAGGACCCAACAAGCACACAGATCAGCGTTACTATGGCTGCCGGGTGGAAATGATTTGATGCAATTAGAGCAAAAACACTTTGCTTGTAATAACCTGAACGTCTTTCTCCACAACAAAAGCTGAGCGCAGGGAATTGACGCACTTATCAGCATAAAACGTGTCAGTGGGCAAGGGTGGTGGGGATGCAGCCGCCTCCCAGAGCTGGTGGTACAAAGCAGTTTGCAGCCCCTCCCACTGCTGCCATCCTTTAGCCGTGTCGCACAGGTAAATACCTCCTGCCCCTCTCTACGGTTCCCAAAGTAAACGCAGGAAGTTCTGGGTCCCGTGTGGGCTCAGTCTGTGTGCACAAGGCGTGAACTGATTAACCACCTGAGTGCAAGCGGTGACCTGTGTACCCCTCTGGCACTCCAAAGGTTAAAAGCTCTGCACCTTGGTGTAGAAAAGATGTGCGCACCCTACCTGCCCCATAGTACCTGACACCCCACATATTCAAAGCATTGAAACATGCGCACTGACAGCTGTCTGCTCAGCGCAGAGTGAAAGGGTTAATCCCTGTTTAGCCTTATTGTGGCAAAAGACATGATTTGAACAAGGCCAGCGCCGCGCCCTGCGATCTGCCCCAGACTCACACCCTATGGGGCAGGTGCAACCTAGCCCCTGCCCACACCACTGGCACCCTCAGGTTTAACAGCATGGACAACTAGCCTCACCCCACAACCCTGGCACCTACAGGGTTAACGGGCAGGTAGAACCTAGCCTCAGTCCACACCCCTGGCATCTACAGGGTTAACGGGCAGGTGGAACCTAATGGTCAGATGACACCCCCATCCCCGGCACTCGGGGGTTAAGGGGCAGCCGTCCTCTCACCTGTCTCCTTCAGGTTGGAGATAAGCTCCATGTGGCCGCCCCGCTCCGTGCCGCTCATTGTGGGATCTCTCGCCACCTACAAGATGCCGGCTCCCGGTGGCCGGAAGTGGGAACCTCAGGGGGTGGGGCTAGGAACCACCTATACGCTCAGCAGGATCGGACTACCTTACACCATGCAGGGGCTGCCCGACCCCCCCCTTACAACTTGCCTCAGATATCATCACCAATACCCTCCTCACCCTGTGGGCTCTGCCCAGATATCTACCCCCAGCACCCTAACATCCTGCAGGGGCTGCCTGATTACCCCCCCTTACACCCTGCAGGGGCTGCCCCAGTACCCTCACCCCTAGTCATGGCAGCACTGTGTAAATGGGTCAGTAAGTGAGGAAATCTGTTTGTTGCATTTGCTCTTTCACCCTCCTTAAGCCCATACTTTCTTAACGGCGCTGCACACGAGGGTCACTGCCAGGCTGTCCCTATAGGTGCGGAGGGCCAGTCTGGGTCACCCTGCTGGAAATCACGAAAACATCCATTAGCTTTACGGGGGCCTGCTATTTCCAAACTTCTGAGGCCCCCTTCTGCCACTGATTTATATATTCCCCAAAGGCTGAGGAAGGGGAAGTGGATGGTTGTTTGCGGCTGGATAACGTTTTGTGTGAGGAAAGGGGAAGCCGTTATCTCTTTTCGTTCCTCTCATTTTATGGTGTTTTGGAAGCTGTTGTGGAGACAGAATCCGTGGTCTGCGATGCCAAACCCTGTGAACGCCTTGTACAAACACAGCGTGGATGCACGATGAAGGCACGAATCTGCCAAAATACCACGCAGTAAAATATCTGCATCTGCTCCGTAACCAACGTCCTGGACAGAGATCTGGTCGCTGTGCCGTGTAACGTAGCTGCTGTCACCGATTGGTGGGCTTGGACTTCGGCTTGCGTTTTGCGTGAGGTGTACGCAGCGAAGGTGGGTGTCTCTCACCCTCCTGTATATGGTTAATACTCCCAACCGTCTAACAATGTGAGTCCAGGGGGCTGGTTGACTTCAGAGGGAAACCTTCAGGTGGCTTTTCAGCTCCTCGTCCCTCTTTATTGTGTCCTCCCTATGGATGTGACACCTGCCTGATCAGTTTCTGATCATGGGTTGACCGGTGTGAGCCACTTGGGGTTTGTTTCCCCGCTAGGGTCCAGTTTCCTCACCGTTGCCTTCTTCAGCTCCCTGACCGCCAGCGATGGCCGGTGTCCATTGAACTTTCTGACTTCAGACTAGCTGTCGGTCACCTCTCCAGCCATCACTTCTGCTTCTCCCGTGCCGTCGGCAATGTGCTGCTTGTCTGTGGCTCGTCCCAGGTGGGTCCCCGGGGGACAGACTTGTGACACGTTCACGAGGCTTTGGACAGTTCACGGGGTTTGTTGATGTACGTAGTCAGTCTTCGGGTTTATCGCTCAGCTTCTTGTTTTGAGCTGTTATCAGCAGGTTTGCGATAAACCCGTGGCTGACTTGTTATCACAGTAAGTTTTGTGCCGCCAGTGGATAGTGGAAGCCGGCAAGGGCAGGAAGGCAAACCTGGTCAACCAGCTGTGATCAAGGATCAGGAACCCTGTAACTCTGCATCGGTCTTGTTTTTTTAATACATGTTCCTGTCAGGATATTTTACAGAAGTGACTTAATTTTATTATAACCCAGCAGGAGATGTGATTCACCAGCGAGACGCCGAATGTGGAAAACCTAAACTTAAAGGGGAAGTTCCTATGGAAAATAAATCATCTCATCGTAACCAAGTGCTATACACTCACTGGCCACTTTATTAGGTACACCTCGCTAGTACTGGGTTGGACTCCCTTTTGCCTTCATTCTTCGTGGCATACTTTCTACAAGGTGCTGGAAAATTCCATGGAGAGTTTGGTCCATATGGACATGAGGACATCACGCAGTTGCTGCAGATTTGTCCATGATGCAAATCTCCTGTTCCACCACATCCCAAAGGTGCTCTATTGGATTGAGATCTGGTGACTGTGGTGGCCGTTGGAGTTCAGTGACCTCATTGTCATGTTCAAGAAACCAGTTTGAGATGATGTGACATGGTGCATTATCCTGCTGGAAGTAGCCATCAGAAGATGAGTACATTCTGGTCATAAGGGGATGGACATTGTGACGGAACCCTCCATCGCTGGGAACACTGGAGAGGCCTGAGATCCAGCCTTCTCCCTACGGACTATGGGTCCTGGCTTTGTAAAGGCTTCTGTATCTACCCCCAGCAGTATCATCATCACTGGCTGAGGGGATTATCTTCGGCAGACAGCCAGGATATGCAACCAGGGAGTGACCGCCATTGTGTTAGTTTGTCTACCCCCACACCCCATGGTGCACTACTATGTTATATAAGTCAGCCCCCCCCCCCCCCCAGTTCTACCACTACGGACATTTACCCCTATTATATTGTTAATCCCTTTACTGCCCCTGTTGTCTCTGGGAGGCAGATTAAGGTGGCGGTTTGTGTCCCAATATCTTGTTTTATGTTAATGTGTGTTTTGCTGGATATATCCAGCCCTGTGTGTGAGAAATAAATCAGTCTTCATTTTGGTTTATACCCTACACTGAGTCTCGGCTAATGAATGGGAAACCGGGGAAAGAGTGTGTTGTCCCAGACTAAGGGAGCACAAGTCAACGGAGGTAGTTGCTCGGACTATCCAGCTCCATGACAGACATGGTCAGCAACAATACTCAGGTTGGCTGTCGCGATATTTAAACAATGCTCAATTGGTACTAAGGGGACAAAAGTGTACCATAAATGCCCCGTACACCATTATACCACCAGCCTGACCTGTCGATATAAGGCAGGATGGATCCATGCTTTCATGTTGTTTATGGCAAACTCTGACCTTACCATCCGAATGTCGCAGCTGGATTTGAGAGTCATCAGACCCGGCAACGTACTTCCAGTCTTCCATTATCCAATTATGTTGATTCTGTGCGAATTGTAGTCTCAGTTTCCTATTCCTAGCGGACATGAGCGGCACCCGGTGGGGTCTTCTGCTGCTGTAGCCCATCTGCTTCAAGGTTCGACGTGTTGTGCGTTCAGAAATGGTATTCTGCATACCTTGGTTTTAACAAGCGGTTATTTGAGTTACTGTTGGCTTTCTGTCATCTCGAACCAGTCTGCCCGTTCTTCTCTGACACCAACAAGGCATTTCCGTCACACAGCTGCCGCTCAGCGGATATTTTCTCTTTTTCTCTTTTTATGCTCTGTAAACCCTAGAGATGGTTGTGCATGAAAATACTCCGACCAGGCTGTCTGGTACCAACAACCAACATGCCACAAGTCACTTAAATCCCCTTTCTTCCCCATTCTGATGCTCGGTTTAAACTTCTACCTTCCTAAATGCATTGAGTTGCTGCCATGTGATTGGCTGATTGCTTATTTGTGTTTAGCAATTGAGCAAGTGTACCTAATAAAGGTGTATATGAGTGTATATACAGGAATATCCCCCTGGGCTGTATACAGTAATGTGGGATGGTGACAAAATTCTGGTTTTATCTCATTTTGTCCCAATAAACTCCCTTAATCTGTAGGCTTCCATTGTTATGATATTTTGGGTGACTTTTGCTGCTCAAACAGCACACTGAGCTGATGCTTTATGGTAATGCTAATGAAGCCCGTCCCTCCATAGACATTCACTAGTCAGGGTGTCTGGCTGGGTGATTAAGACTGAGCCATTATATTGTTCCCTACAGGCAGTATGAGTCGGGGTCTTTGTAGATTGGGGATCAAATAACAGAGCGAGAACTCATATAAATGGTTTATATCCAGCTACCTCAAAACATTATATTGTGGTGTAAAACAGAAAATGGGGAAATATTGATTTTTTTTTTTATATAGCGGTTTATGTGATAAATACGTGAGCTCAGGTGGCAATTCTATTTTATCTAATATTTAGCATTTTTTCAGGTCATACTGATAACCCAGAAATCCTCTGCTCAACAGTTTAATAAAAAATTCAGGGAATCGAGAAGTTTTGCAAGTGAAAACTTTGAAAAAGATCCTTCGCAAGCACCGTCTTAATGAGTGGAGGGTATTATCATCCTGTATCGGCTTATAATGAGCAGAAAATTAAGGCCATTTCCTCGCCTGACCACTTAGAACATGAGTTTTGGGTCAGGAGAATTATGTACATTATCTTCATTATGGCTGATGTCTCATTTCAATAATGTGCTGAATCGGTTCATATTATGGAAGCTGCGCAGGTAAAAACACCCAATTTGCTCAGGAACTCCAAAGCCTCGAGTCGGCTGGAGGGACTGCTGCCTCCCGACTCCTTTGCACAGCCGAAGGTCGGTGGACGATGACATCGAAAAGAGGTCTGTTTGGGAAGGAAGGGCCTCTCAAAGGCTAATCAGAGCTTCCAAAATGAAGATTTCAGAGACATATTCAGTATTGATTTTTATGTTACGTCTGGAAAGATGAAGGACAGCAGTAATAGGTACCCTTTGTGCGGACAAATGACTTTCTTTCTTTAAATATTATCGTTGAGCATCGCTGTCATTGGCAAAATCAGCGCTCATTCAACGGAAAACAAGCAAACAAAACACTCGTTTTCCGGAGTGATTAGGAACGGCCTGATTACAATATGTGGGTATTTGCAGCCTCTATCAGACACTTTCCGCTCCTAATTCCACATGTTTTCTCGTGTTTTCTGTAACAATGGAGCGATGAAAAGGCCGCATTAGAGTCCACAAGCGGCACGTTCTAATAAAACGACTAATAACAGACAACAGAACTGGTGTCACAAAATGGGAAGCGAGCGACGGATAAATAAACACAAATTACTGGCTTTATAAATTCTTTGATAGCTGAAACCGAAGTTTCTGCATCGCGTTAGTAAAATATGCCCCCAAAACAAAGCATTACTTTGGTAAGATGGTATACATCAAAGCCTGGGATATGAACCTCTGGATTAGCCCCAAAGCGCAAGGAGGCAAATGGGTGAATTGTGCCGCTTCTGGAATAACGGACCCCGGTTTATATTAAGTAGTTACCCCCTCAAGATCTTGTCCTTCTTTTTTCCCATAACAGGAATGTGAATTCCCCAACCATTTCTAAACTACGAATTACCCCGACCGTTTAGTATTAGGAGGGTACCGATTACTCCGGCCATTTAGTACCAGGAGGGTACGAATTACCTTGGCCATTTACTACCAGGAGGGTACCAATTACCCCAACCATCTTAAACTAGAAGGGTAAAATTACCCCGACCATTTACATTTTTTTACGATTGCTTTCACAATTTTTCAATACTTTTAACATTTTCCTAAACTCTTTACACAGCACAACATCCGCCTGTGTAGGCTATACAATTAACACATTTCTTGTTGCTTGGACACAAAATGCATATAGTTAACACAAATTTAAAATGCTTGAACTTCTTTTACACACAAGCTCAACTAAAACCAAAACAATGGATTTTCACTGCCAGATTTACTAATGCTTTCACACTATATGTCAGAACAGATAACATCATGTTCTAAACCTAACTTATAGGCTAAAGTCAAAGTGAATAACTGTTCATATTGTGAACTGAAATAAGGATATCACCTGTATTTTATTCCGTTGCTACAAAGAAACAGCTGATTGAAGTTATGCAAATAAATCACAGCTGATTCCCACCTAGGAAACACACTCAGGTGTTGAGGTTCTTTCAATTGCGTGACCATACGGTATACAGTAAAAGAGGACCTCTTTGAGCTGATCTTGTGTGGAAAAGAAACAATATAGAACAACACAAAGAAAGTAAGAAAAATGCTTGCATGAGAGAGAGGAAGATGAGTATCAGGACAAGAGAGAGGAAAAGGAGTTAGAATGTGTGGTGGTGCTCAAAGAAGGGCCAGAGCTAGCGTAACTAATAAAATAAGAGCTACTACCATAGACCATGTCATAAACCACAGGCTTACATACAGAGGGGCTGTGAACGAGTACAGCCAAATTTCAGCCGGGACACCGCAGCATCCATTGTCCGGCGTTTTCAAGAAACCTACAGGTAGGATATTGTGTAAGGGCTTCTCCTACTGCAAAGTGTAAATCATTTTACCATGTATTACAGTGACTTTATGCCTCCACAGTGGCGTCTCCCGCTTTTATATTGGGGGGAGGCACATGGGGGGGCAGGGACCAAAGTAGGAGGGCAATTATAAAATGTGCTACATATACACTATATATATATATATATATATGCATTAGACATGCATTTTTTTAACTACATAATATGTACTTATCTCTTTGAAGTTAAGACCATGATTAAAATATGTTTTCAAGTTTAAAGCTGAACTGGCAGTTAGTTTTCATTCTTTAATATTAGACCCTACTGCTGATATATATTAATATTAGCCCCTGCTGACAATATATAAAAATATTAGCCCCTGCTGACAGTATATATATATATAAATATTAGACCCTGCTGCTGATATATATAAATATTAGACTCCTGACGATCTATTACTATTACCCCCTGCTGACAATATATATTAATATTAGCCCCTGCTGACAATATATATAAAGATTAGACCCTGTTGCTGATATATTTTATATTGAAAACAATTGAACCCCAGGAAAGCATTTCCTTGGGCCCTGTTCCACGCCTTCTAGCATGCAATCACTCCCTCCGCCAGGGCCAGCCCAAGGCAAAATGCGGCCTGGGGCGAATTTTAAAATGCCGCCCCCCCCATTATCTACCCTTCCTCTCCCCCCCCCCCTGTACTTACCTTTCAGCAGTTCTGCGGCGAGTCTCCCTGTTTGGTCTCGGTGCCGGCTTGTAATGCTGAGCGCCGGAAATCTTCCGGCACTCAGCATTACAAGCCGGCACCGAGACCGAACAGGGAGACTCGCCGCAGAGGAGAGAGAGAGAGGGGCGCCGAGCGGTACTGACAGCTTGGTAAGCGAAAACCACTCGGCGCCCCTTTCTCTCTTTCGCTTTAAAAAAAAAAAAAAAGGGCTTGGGGCGGCAAAGTGCCGCCCCTTCAAAAGTGCCGCCTGGAGCGGTTGCCCCACTTGGCTCCATTGTCGGGCCGGCCCTGCCCTCCGCTACCAAACAAAAAAAAATTGCCACACTGACTGTAGGTTAGGGGAAGACTGAGAGTCAGTGCAGTCTTCCCTCTTTCTGACCCTACCATGACATTGAGAGGTCCTCTCCCCTGTAATCATCCCTAGAGTCCCTTGTCCCCTCATTCAATAAACCACACCTCTCTTTTAGTAACTCCCTGTAGTTCCGCTATAGATCAAATAGACACATGTAAACAGCACTTGCATGTATACATTAACTGAGTAAGAAATAAATACTCTGTATTTCCAGGTATACAATAATAATTTATGGAAACATAGCATTGCAGGTATAGATCAACAGAACATACAAACCCAGCATTGCAGGTATAGATCAACTGGAAATCACCTGTAAACTCAGCACTGAGGATATAGATCAAATAAACAACACATGAAACCGCACTGCAGGTTTTGATCAACTGAATAAGACATACAAAGCCTGTATTTGCAGGTATACATAAATAATGTATGGAAACATAGCATAGCAGAATAACACATAAACCCAGCTTTGCAGGTATAGATTAATTGGAATTCACATAAAAACTCAGCATTACCGGTATAGATAAAACCCCCTAAATTACAGGCATAGATCACAGGTCGCGCACCCCAAAGGCCAGCACCGGCGTCCACATTGCCAACATAGAACCTAACCAGCACCCAAATTACACACATAGGATTTGCCATCTTTGTCCCCAAACAGCCCACTATTAGTCAACTTTGTCCCCAAACATGGCCCTGTGCCATCTTTGTCCCATAAAAACCCTGCCTGTGCCATCTTGGTCCCCAAAGCTTAAACACCCTGCTTGAGCCATCTTTGGCTTCCACAAATCAATTATACATCTATGATACACACAAACACTTTTTGTTTGACTCACTTTCACTAATTCACAGTTTCATTCACACAATTCATTTCAATGAATTCTCTCACTCATTCACACAATTCATCCACACATTAATTCATACTCTCACTCATTCACACATTAGGGGGTATAAGGCATATCTGGGGGCAGAGTGGCATATAGGGGTTAAAAGGAATATCAGGGAGGCAGAGTGGCATATAAGGGGTATAAGGCATATCTGGGGGGCAGAGTACCAAGCAGTGGGGTAGATGTGCATAACAGGGGGTAGGTTGGCAGATAAAAGGAAATAAAAACAAAAAAATTCATTTTTCTCAATCATAGTTTTTCTAAGCCGGGCTAGTGCTGCCTAAAGGATGCTCTTCCCTGTCCATGGTGCTGATAAAATGAAAGACATACACAGTTCCATTAAGAGTTTGGTGGCTTCTGTCGGGGTATCTCACATACGTTAGCTATACAGATAGACAGTCATAGGGCTATGTACTCAACTGTGTTTGTAAATTAGAGCTGAGAGCAGGCAAAATGGTTTATCGAGACCAGATAAATGGATGATTTACTTACAGCAAACGCGTAAAGTTTGTAGAATGCACAAAACTGGATCTGGGATGAAAAGGCTTTGAAGGAAAATGAATGCAATCTGCTAATGTGGGGAGAATAATAATAGCTTCCCAAAAAGCCATAAGCCAGACTGAGCAAGGTTCTCGGCACCAAGAACATAGTTATGTATCCAGTCGACAGGTGGACAAAAGCTTTTAAAATCATTAAATAAGTTGTGAAAGAGATACAATGCCTCCCAGTATCTGGTTCTGTAACCTCTGTTTCGGTGCCTTTAGGTGAGACTGCCAGCGTTAGTAGGAGGCCATGCATGGCAAGCAGTCACACGTCATCGCTGTCCCCACATGTCATTGGAATATACACTTTCCATATTATCTTCAATACTCAGATCCCGACTTCCAGAAACAGCCTCTTCTCCTCTGATTAGAATCCCAGAAACTGCCAGGAACCGACCCGGGCCCAATGGCTCCCAATCCGGTCCTCGAGGTGTCACAACGGGATGGTTCATGACGAGAGCCAGAAGTGTAGACTCTGACATCGGTGCAGTGAATACGATGTCCCCGTGGGTGTGCGCCGAGGCTCTGCCCATGACACGGAAGTGGCTGTCGGAGAAGTTAAGGAGAGGGTGAGAAAAACCAATTAATTCCGTTTCTGAATAAGAAAAGTCCTAAGAACCAAAACTTGAAGAAGTGAGGACGTCTCTACTTCTGGCTGACCCGGATTTACATCACGGAGATTAAACTCTCCATTGTGAAAACCTCACCTTTCATTGACATCTTAGTCATTTCTTCAAATAGCAGATAGTCAAGCTCCACTGCCTGTCCAAGGGGCCAGTATATAGCACCAATGCAAACAACCACTTTGTTACCAAGTTCTAAAGCTACCCAAACTGTCTCTTAGGTCTCCTCCTTACCTTCTATAAGATTAATCTTTAAGCATATAAGGGAACCCCTGGCTCCTTCTCTACTCTTTCTGTATAAAATGTATCCCAGTCGTTTATCTCAGTGTACCGGGTCTCAGTAACTGCCACTAAATCCACGTTATTATTCGTTACCCACGCAGTAGAGCGGGGATCCCTAACCCGTGCAGAACACTATTAATCTACTGTTTTTTTATCAATGCGTCACAGATATTTGTTGTTTCAATTCATAAATTGGCCCCATTCGGCCCATCTAGTCTGGCCCCTTCTCTTGCTGTAAAGACTGTTGATTACCTAGCGGTATAAAGGGCATATGTCTTTTTTTCTGAAATGGTGCCGCCTGAACCAAAATCTGATTATTTCAGATGAATTTGTATAAATAACATTTCCACCGCAGCTGTGAGGGGAGGTAGTAACCCAGCAGCCCATCGTATGTTCTTACAGGTAACAGACGTCTTAAGAAAGGGGGCACCAAGTGGCTTCAGCCGGTCCTCCCGGAGTCTCCTTCCATTAGTAACTTCCTTCTTATAATCTATACGGAGCTTTTCTGATTATACAAAATAACCACAAGCACGACCAAGGGGATTAAACAGATGGGGATTAACTGGTTCTGCCGCTTTGAATTTAGAGGCCGGCTTGTTTTTCAGGTAATGTTGCAGAATTGGCCGTTTTAGCCACAATTGTCAATTTTACGGTTTTACCTCTGTGAAGGTGGCAGGTTACGGAATCGGATATTTGAGTTATTTCGCCAGATGCTTCTTTTTAGTTTTCTTTAAATGCCGGCTTTAGAAATGGCTGTTAATTGTCTTTTACGGTTTCTGAACTTTGGTCGTTTGACCCGTTTCCGACACTTTTCTAATTATTGTTAGTTCAAGTACACCTTTCAGCATAAATACATCAGTCTTATCCATTTATGTTACTCATTAATGACAGGATGTGAAATATCTGGGAATACCCCAGGTGGGGCGCTTGTCTGATGAGGGTCAGTGGAAACCTTTTTTTCAAGCCGCGTCATGGCACAGTCAGAAGGATGTCGTTTCTGCGTAAAGGAGGCCACGGCTTATAAAGTTATCAGAGTAAGGAGCCTCAATGATCTGGGAAGCAGTGAAGGAATAATACCCGCCATCTGGGGTCTGTTAATGAGACCCTCGCAGTCATACCTGTGCCTGATGAGAAGAGGCCAAGGACAGGCAGACATCAGACCCCAAGGAAGTAAGCAAGGTCTCTATCCACACATCTCCATCCTAGTGGAACCAGTTCTGCTCCCAGGCTGGTAGATAAATCCCCCAGGGTAGTATGTGGAACAGCCTCCCAGCAGAAGAGGTAGAGCCTATAGTTGTTATTGAGAATTATTGCGCTGCTCCTATTCTCGGAGTTACCTGCCCTGTTCTGTTAGACTCTGCCCTACTTATCCTAACTTTAAACACTTACTAAAACCTTCCTGTTCAGAGAAGCTTACAATCTATCCCCCTAATACTCATAACCCGCTTCCTGAAGAGACAATTCTTCCTCCCCACCTTCGAGATCTTTGCTGCGCGTTCTTCTAGACATATCATTGGCTGTCGTGGCAGCCAAATACTCATCATCAGCCTAACAAAGACACATTGTTACCTGTTAACTGTCCCCTTAGACCAGGGGTAGGTATTCTGTGGCTCTCCTGATGTTGTGGACTACTACATCTCCCATAATGCTCTTACAGTCATACTGCTGGCAAAGCATCAAGGGAAATGTAGTTCATAACATCTGGAGAGCGAAGGTTGCCTACCCCTGCCTTAGACTATGGGTGGAGGCGCATCTTACTGTGACTGCCCCCTGTGGCCACAAGGAGAACTGCAAAAAAATCAGGCAGCCAAAGCCTGCAAACCCTAAAAAATATAAACAGGACTCTTAAAGCCTGTCCCAGAGATCACACAGGCCACAGGGATAGCACCCAACAATCACGGTCAAAGCAAATCATTCCAAGGTCTATGTGTGATGTTATTATATAACTGTACGTATAAAAACATAATGTTGGGTTTAATGGCCCCCCTGGACCAATGGGGAAGGGGATATGACTGCCGGCCTATGCAGGAACCCTTTGTGTCGCGCTCTTCATGGGTCATGTTTACTGCTTTGCATCAAGCAGAGGCGGCTCTTTCTTACTTCCTTTTAAACCAGGATCCGGCAGGGAGAAGATCTGGAACTTTCCGTCCCTCCCGCCCGGAATGGATCGCTAAGAAGACTAATATTGGTATCCGGTAACAGCGGAAAATGGGAGAGCCGGAGCCGGTGGCGGCCGATACAAGCGGTGTGAAGCTCTTGGTGAATATGATGGGTGTATCTCCCTGACGTGGTTTATTCCCCAATTTCTCTGGTGATTAACACGGAGTAATATTCTGTTTAGTCGCCTCGCCAGCGCCTAAGAGCACTATATGGTATCCGGAAGAGCAGAAATTGGGAGAGACAGAGCCGGTGTGGCTGATGATCCGGTGTGAAGCTCTCGGTGTATTCGTTGGGTGTAAATCAGCCGTCAGCTGGCAGGCGGTTGATGTCCTCGGATTGGCCTGGCGGTGAATATGTGTTCATTAACGCCGCGGCCGAGCCCTTCCCGCATATTTGTGTCTTATGGGGAAGAGTGAAGTTATTTTACTCAAGTAGAATGTATCGGTTTGTCTTAGTCTGTCAATTTTCATCTTGTCAGACCCCTTGAATATATGGATTGTATTAAGCGCTGCGTACAATGTTGGCGCTATATAAATAAAAGGTAATAATACTGATAGCTGTATGGATGCTATAGGCTTAGCAGTCATATCTAAGGAGGACAGAGAAAGATTGTGTGTTTTATGTAGTGCAGTGTGCAGTGCAGAGTGTGTGTGCAGAGTGAGTGTGTGTGCAGCGTGCAGTGTGTAGTGCGAAGTGTGTGTGCAGCGTGCAGAGTGAGTGTGTGTGCAGTGTGCACTGCGTGTGTGCAGCGTGCAGAGTGTGTAGTGCAGCGTGTGCAGCGTGCAGTGTGTGCAGCGTGCAGTGTGTAGTGCAGCGTACAGTGTGTGCAGCGTGCAGAGTGATTGTGTGTGCAGTGTGCAGTGCAGAGTGTGTGTGCAGTGTGTGTGCAGCGTGCAGAGTGAGTGTGTGTGCAGCGTGTGTGTGTGCAGCGTGCAGTGCAGAGTGTGTGTGCAGCGTGCAGTGTGTAGTGCAGTGAGTTCCGCATGGGGTGTTCTGTGTTCTTCCCACACCTTAGAACTCTCTGGCTACCCAGGGCCCCCTTTTGCGGGATGCGAGCGGGAGGTCCGGCTGACGCCGGCGGACTCTTTGCTCTCTCGTGCTTGAAGGATACCCCACTGGCATGGCTAACAAAGACCAAAAAGTACGTCTTGGTTTGGTACCTTGGTCTCATTTGGGTTTTGGGTGGGATCAGCAGCTTCTTGTGCCAACCTTGGACCCAGAAAGCGTCTCTTTACTCGGAGTCTGCAGGCGAAACCCGGAAAGTTCCCAGCTATGCCGAGGCCGTGTGAACAGCTTCCTCTCTAGTGGTCAGAGGGTTTGTGGCTTCCTGTCGCACGCTGTCGCTGGTCAGGCTACTAGTTTGGATCTCTGTGTTAAATCTGCCACTTTTGGTGACGTTTGTTGTCCTCTTCGTGGCCTCCGAGTTGCACGGAACACGTGACGGATGAATAGAGGAACGGGGAGCCTCAGCGTCTCCTCTTCCCCATTTTGTCTTTTACTCTGGAAAGCGCTGATTCCGCTGTCACCGGAATCAGACAGTTTCGACAAATTGTCTTTCCAGCATTTTCTCTCACATCTGTGCCGTCTGAAGAACCGGGGGCCATTGTTTCTGCCGGGACTCCTCGTGGCTTTGGCTTTTTGTGTAAAGCGTCAATCTTTTGGCCACAAGGAAATTAGAACAGATCGGCCCCATGACACCGTTCTGCCTCCCAGCAGGGTGCATGCACCATGCAACTAATTAGGTACCGGCAACAAAATAACCTGTCAGCGCCCGCCTGGCCGTTCACACACCTGCATTTTAGGCTCTAATCAGCCCCAGGGCCGCCCAGACACAAGGGTTAAGCAGTCGAGTGTGAAGAATGAAGGAAAAAGTGTCTCCAGTCTGCACCTACCCTACTGCCAATTAGCCCCGAGCACCAGGTGGATGGGGAGAGGGGGTGGAAAATTTTCCGATACTGGTGACCATATGGAGCAAGAATGTGTATAGAGGCAAAAAAGGCTGCGAGAGAATGAAACTTGGCTTCAGTGAGCCAATGAGCCATGGGGTAAATGTTCCACGGATCGGGGGTAACTAGCTGTGGACAAAAAAACGGAAAATTCCCCCAAACGTGCGCTAGAGCTGCCATCAGACACTTGCGTGTTTTTTATGCCGCACAGACGTGTTTTAATAACCAAATCAAAGCACTGACATCACTTTCATCTTAATGGCGGGAGGACTTGTGAGAAATGGATGCTGGATAATCCAGACGCTTCTCAAAACCAAGAGTTAAAGAGATTGTGTCCAGAAATAATGCTTAAAAAATACCAATTGTTTGAAATCCAGACAAAAGTCAGACAATTAAAACTTGGATTTCATTTTAAATAAACATTTTTGGATGCCGCTTTCTCCTAACTTGTTGGTGTTTATAGCTCTTTATCTCTCTCCCATCCCCTCTCTCTCTTCTCTCCCCCGTCTCTCTCTCTCCCATCCCCTCTCTCTCTTCTCTCCTCCGCCTCTCTCTCCCATCCCCTTGCTTTCTTCTCTCCCCATCTCTCTCTCCTATCACCTCTCTTTCTTTTCTCCCCGTCTCTCTCTCCTATCCTCTCTTTCTTCTCTCCCCAGTCTCTTGTTTTTTCCTTTGATTTTAATTTAATTATATGGAAGCCGAAGCAAATAAAGATGAGATCCCTGCTTTGAGCGCCATTGTGGTATTTTCTGTGTATCCAGCTGTCGGCTGCCTTCCACCCGACATCCACTGGACTCCGTGTTACTTGGTCACCTAGTTATGTGTCGCAGTGGGATTACACAAGAGTGTTCACTCATAAAGTGAAGGATTGTTTTGAGCAAATTATTGTGGGTTCCCTCTCTCGCTCGCTGTGATGAGAATTTCTGAAGACTCCCTGAGACCATCTTTTGGGAATCTTCGCCCCATCGTGGGGATTCACACTTGACAAAGTCGTCCAGAAACAAACTAGTTAAATTCCCTGTTTTACCAAATGACTGAAGAATTGAATCTAGAATTACACACAAAAAACGCGCACCTCCCCCGTCCACTTGAAGTCGAGTATAGAAGCCCCCTGTTTAAAATGCAGCCCCTGTTCAGGTCACGAGACGCCTGTTCACCCGCGAGCGGCTTTTGTGTCCTGGGACGTTAATTGGTCTTAATCCCCTCCTATGGGCTGTTTTGGTTTCCTGACCCGGCGTCCTAAAGGACACCTTCGTGCAAAAACGCAAAAGGCTCATTCGTAGAAGACGGGAGGGTTCTGTGTGCGTTCCGACACATCCACAGCGTGGAGGGGAGCGGGCCGGGGGGCCGCGAGGATGAGGGGAGAAAAAAGACATTATAGCGACTCAGAAGAGGCCAGGAGAGTCCCGCAGACATTTCCACAGGGGAAAGAGCCAAACCCTCATCAATCCTTTTCAAAATACCCCGGGCCAGGGGCAGTAAGTCAGGTGACAATAAATAGACCTTCCTTACCGCCGGGTACAATGTGGCTCTGCCTGGCACTAAGGAAGCATCAGTCAGGATCCCGAAACCCTAACCCTAGTTACAAAGCTACCAGTGGTGAATGCCGTCCAGAGCGCTATCCTAACCCCGACCTCAACCCTAACTCCGTCCAGAGCGCTATCCTAACCCCGACCTCAACCCTAACTCCGTCCAGAGCGCTATCCTAACCCCGACCTCAACCCTAACTCCGTCCAGAGCGCTATCCTAACCCCGACCTCAACCCTAACTCCGTCCAGAGCGCTATCCTAACCCCGACCTCAACCCTAACCGAGTTACCCCGAAAACCTGGATTCCCTGACCATAGTAACAGAGTAACAAAGAATTTTGGGTTAAAAGAGCTCTAAGTCCATCAATAATATAACCCCAGCGCTGTATACAGTAATATAACCCCAGCGCTGTATACAGTAATATAACCCCCAGTGCTGTATGCAGTAATATACCCCCCAGCGCTGTATACAGTAATATAACCCCAGTGTTGTATACAGTAATATAACCCCCTGCGCTGTATACAGTAATATAACCCCAGTGTTGTATACAGTAATATAACCCCCTGCGCTGTATACAGTAATAACCCCCCAGCGCTGTATACAGTAATATAACCCCCAGCGCTGTATACAGTTATATAACCCCAGTGCTGTATACAGTAATATAACCCCCCAGCGATGTATACAGTAATACCGTATTTGCTCGATTATAAGACGAGGTTTTTTCCAGAGCAAATGCTCTAAAAAATACCCCTCATCTTATAATCAGACCTCAAATAGGTCAGACTATGAGACTAAGATCCAGATCCCCCGCAGCGATGCAGGGGACCTGGATCCCCCCCCCCCAATTTACTGGTGCTTCTGAGTCCCCGGTGCTTAGTCCGGGTAGCGGGTAGAGTTCTACGCGATTCACGTAGACAACTTCCGCTCAATCGCGTAGAGCTCTACACGCTGCCCGGACTAAGCACCGGGGACTCAGAAGCACCGGTAAGTTTGGAGGAGGGAGGGGGAGGGAGTGTTAAATAGGGGGGGGGGGCATAAGGCATTTCTGGAGGCAGAGTGCTCTTTTAACCCCCTTAATGCCACTCTGCCTCCAGAAATGCCTTTTAACCCTCTACGTGCCACTCATTGAAATGCCTTATACCCCCATATATGCCACTCTGCCCCATAATATGCCTTTTAACCCCCTAAATGCCAGAGTGGCATATAGGGGTATAAGGCAATTCTGGAGGCAGAGTGGCACATAGGGGGGTCAAAAGGCATATCATGGGGCACAGTGGCATATAGAGGGTTAAAAGGCGTATCATGGGGCACAGTGGCATTTAGAGGGTTAAAAGGCATATCATGGGGCACAGTGGCATATAGGGGTATAAGGCATTTCTGGGTTGAAAAAAAGGAAATAAAAACAAAAACAAAATATTTTTCTCAATCGTAGCTTTTATTAACAAACAATTGTTCACATAGTTTACATGAATTAACATTTACTGGTAAAACTTTTTTCCTATAGGGTCGTCTTATATTCAGGTTTTTTCTTTTTTTTTCCATAAATTAATATTCAAATTTTCGGGGGTCGGCTTATAATCGAGCAGATATGGTATAACCCCCCAGTGCTGTATACAGTAATAACCCCCAGCGCTGTATACAGTAATATAGCCCCCCAGCGCTGTATACAGTAATATAACCCCCCAGCGCTGTATACAGTAATAACCCCCCAGCGCTGTATACAGTAATATACCCCCAGCTCTGTATACAGTAATATAACCCCCAGCACTGCATACAGTAATATAACCCCCCAGCGCTGTATACAGTAATATAACCCCCAGCACTGTATACAGTAATAACCCCCAGCACTGTATACAGTAATATAACCCCCAGCACTGCATACAGTAATATAACCCCCCCAGCACTGTATACAGTAATATAACCCCCCAGCGCTGTATACAGTAATATAACCCCAGCGCTGTATACAGTAATATATCCCCCAGCGCTGTATACAGTTATATACCCCCAGCGCTGTATACAGTAATATAACCCTCAGCACTGTTTACAGTAATATAACCCCCAGCGCTGTATACAGTAATATAACCCCCAGAGCGGTATACAGTAATATAACCCCCAGTGCTGTATACAGTAATATAACCCCAGCGCTGTATACAGTAATATAACCCCAGTGCTGTTTACTGTAATATAACTCTCCAGCACTGTATACAGTAATATAACCCCAGCGCTGTATACAGTAATATATCCCCCAGCGCTGTATACAGTTATATACCCCCCAGCACTGTATACAGTAATAACCCCCAGCACTGTATACAGTAATAACCCCCAGCACTGTATACAGTAATATAACCCCCAGCACTGCATACAGTAATATAACCCTCAGCACTGTTTACAGTAATATAACCCCCCAGAGCTTTATACAGTAATATAACCCCAGCGCTGTATACAGTAATATAACCCCCAGCACTGTATACAGTAATATACCCCCCAGCGCTGTATACAGTAATATAACCCCCAGCGCTGTATACAGTAATATAACCCCCAGCACTGTATACAGTAATATAACCCCCCAGCGCTGTATACAGTAATATAACCCCCAGCGCTGTATACAGTAATATAACCCCAGCGCTGTATACAGTAATATACCCAGTAGCGCTGTATACAGTAATATAACCCCCAGCGCTGTGGATAGTTGTGGGTAATTAAATACTTATTTTTCTCCTGTAAACCGTTCCCCCTATTAGTTGTCTCCAGAGTTCGATATCCTTCTGGAGATGGGGTCTCCAGCACTGTATCCACTACTCTAGGTGAGGTCTGACTAGAGATCTTTAAAGGGGCAGAACCCCCTCCCTCTTTCTGCAACTAATGCCCCTCGCTGTACACCCCGTGCCCCTCGCTATTTCTTCCCCTTGTTGCATTTTCTTTTTACCTCAGAAAGTCCTCAGAAATAATATTAATTTTAATAATTTGTATTAATAGATAAATCGACCAACTGTTTGTCACTTCCGTGATAGTAATAATAATAAAACAGTAATAATAATAAAATAGCAATAATAAAAAAGTAATAATGATGAAAATAGTAATAATACTAAAAATAATAAGAAAATGCATTTTGTGTCCAACAGAAATAAAAAGTCCGTCATAAAATTCAGAGGTTTTAGTAAATTTGGGATGATTTCTAAGGGCGTCCTTCCTGGAACGAGTTATAAAAATCAGAACTCTCAGAACCCAATCGGCCAAACCTGGATTTGTGGCCGCGGTCCGTTCACGAAGGAAAGGCAGAAAAGTTTGACATTTTTTAATGGAAAATAAAGAAAAAAGAAAAATATAATAAGTAAATGCAGAACTTGGCAGGGCTATTAACCCCTTCCGCTGGCGGCTTGCGCTGGAGCCCACATATATCCTGTCTCTAAAGGGAAAAACAATAAAACGAAAAGAAAGCGGAATTTACCGATTTATTGTCCGTTTAACAGGAAATTAAAACAGCCCGAAATGCGACATAAAAAGGTTTCCAACGGATATTTGGTCATCAGATCTTTCAGAGCACAAATCAAATAATAATTATTTGGTGTTTAAATATAGTGTGAAAATACATTAACTCTGTCATCATATATACATCATACATATATGCATAGGTCACGCACACGACAATGACACAAGAACACGCTCGGACATAAAAAATGTTAGTAGCAAAGATTGTTTCCTGATTTAATACTTAAATAATTTACAATAAAGTTACTGTCGCCTCTCTCGCTCACACGCACTCGTTTTTCTTACAAAATGTCTATTCTACTGTTGATGATGTCATTTGGTAAAGTGTGTGACATGCGCGGTGTTCTGTAAACGCCAGAATTTGGTGCGCTCGTGGTGCGCCGGCCTCAGTCTGAAGGTTCAAGTACTTTGTGTCCGGAAAACGCGATTTAGACGCCCGAGCCCTCCGTCTGGATAAAGCGCTGTTTGAACGTCACTCATTTTACCCAAAAAAGACGCTTAAAATTGTTTATAATCTAATTTTTCCTCCCCTTTTGCCCGGAATCCCCTCACACCCTGCCCCGGAGCACATCCCCAGCTACAAACACAATCAACACAAAATCAACCCAATCCAGAAGTGTCTCCTCCGCGCAGGAGCGGCGTCTCCAGAGAGTTCGGGTCCGATGGGAATTATCTGAGAATTTACACAGTAAATGTATTGAGAGAGACCACTGCGTGCTGTGTATGTGTGTGTAACTGTGTGTAATGTGTGACTGTGTGTAATGTGTGCAAAGTGTGTGCTGTGTATGTGTGCAATGTGTGTGACTGTATGTAATGTGTGTAACTGTGTGTAATGTGTGTGACTGTGTGTAATGTGTGTGACTGTGTGTAATGTGTATGCACTGTGTGTATATGTGTTTGCGTGTCTGTGTGCATGGTGTGTTTGTGGTGTGTGTTACTATTGTGCTTCCATTTTTATCCAATGAGCATGTTCATTAATTCTGGGATTTTGGGGTTTTCTACCATTTCTCTGGTTATTAGTTAATATTAAATAATTACCCCCCCCCCCCCCCAGCATCCCCTCAAGTATTTTAACTCTTTGGGGATAATAAACGTAATCCCGCTTTCCCCTCCAGCTGCTGGGAACTACCCCCACCACGCTTGGCCAGCCAAGGGGCAAAGGAATCCCTGACATGTGATGTGGGAACTGAGCCCTGGCTCTGCCTGACCAGAGGGGGCGAAGGGGTCTCCTCCAGACCAACCCTGCTCAGGGCAGGAGATCCTGAAAGCTCACAGCTTGGCGTCCCTTAGGTTTTGGTCTAGAATTGCTGGTGATCAGTAAAAGTTCCCTTTAAGTCCTTGGGGATCCCGGGGAGTGTGTGCAATATGTGCAGTGTCTGCAGTGTGGACAATATCTCAGCAGTGTGTGCGGTCTCAGCAGTGTGTGCGGTCTATGCAATGTGTGCGTTCTATGCAGTGTGTGCGGTCTCAGCAGTGTGTGCGGTCTATGCAATGTGTGCGTTCTATGCAGTGTGTGCGGTCTCAGCAGTGTGTGCGGTCTATGCAATGTGTGCGTTCTATGCAGTGTGGGCGGTCTCAGAAGTGTGTGCGGTCTCAGCAGTGTGTGCGGTCTATGCAGTGTGGACGGTCTATGCAGTGTGGGCGGTCTCAGAAGTGTGGGCGGTCTATGCAGTGTGGGCGGTCTCAGAAGTGTGGGCGGTCTATGCAGTGTGGGCGGTCTCAGCAGTGTGTGCGGTCTATTTAGTGTGGGGGGTCCTCAGCAGTGTGGGCGGTCTCAGCAGTGTGGGCGGTCTCAGCAGTGTGGGCGGTCTATGCAGTGTGTGCGCTCTCAACAGTGTGTGCGGTCTCAGCAGTGTGTGCAGTCTGTGCTGTGTGTAGTATGTTAGGCAGTGTGTTGTATGTAGTGTGTAGTATGTTCTCCTACAGCCCCTTCTGCCTCCTCAGTCCAGGGCTTTCTTGTCCTCCTTGGAGCTGCCCCGGGTGTAGGGCTCGAAGGCGGAGGAGCTGAGGTACCTGGCGGAGAGCTCCTGGAGGTTCCCGGCCATGCTGAGGGGGTTGGCGGACAGCCGGGTGCCCAGGAGGGACGGCACCGGTAGGCTGAAGATGCTGTGGCCGGAAGGGGAAGCGGTGCTGGCGGCCGGCAGGCTTGGGGTACCGGGGGCAGCACAGGGGGGCAGGAGTCCGGGGAGTCCAGGGGGGGACAGGAGGCGACCTTGCTCCAGAAGCCTGAGGACACTGCAGGTGGCAGCCGTCTCCGAGACCCCTGGACGCAGCTCCGAGTCCCTGCCCTGGTCTTTCTTCTGCTTGGTCCGGCGGTTCTGGAACCAAACCTTAACCTGGAAGAGGGCAAGAGAGGGTCAGAAGGAGGAGAGGGAGGGCAAGAGAAGGGTAGAAAGAGAGGGGCTCCCACAAACCACAGAACATACTACACCCACCCCCTTCCCCATAGTGTCCATCTGTCTGTCCCTGAAATGGCGATGGAAGAGAA
Organism: Spea hammondii; assembly: GCA_029215755.1. NCBI lineage: Eukaryota > Metazoa > Chordata > Amphibia > Anura > Pelobatidae > Spea > Spea hammondii. Next base: position 34,750,608 of record JARDYJ010000011.1, on the reverse strand, counting down.
AAAATAGAATTTCAGAAGCCGATTCTCTCCTCTTTAAACCCAAAACCCACTTGGTTAAAAGATGAAACATGTTGGAAATTGTGTTAAAAAAACCCCATAAATAACACACATCCGGAACATTGTGTAATCTGGGTATAATGTGTGGAATGTATGTTGTGTCACTGTGTGTCTGTGTAATATGTGTGTAATATGTATGTTGTATCATTGTGTGTCTGTGTAATTTGTGTATAATCAGTATGTTCTGCCACTGCGTGTCTGTGTAATATGTGTATAATCTGTATGTTGTGTCATTGTGTGTGTGTGTAATATATGTGTAACATGTATGTTGTATCATTGTGTGTCTGTATAATATGTATATAATCTGTGTGTTGTGTCATTGTGTGTCTGTGTAATATGCATATTGTGTCATTGTGTATCTGTGTAATGTGTGTAATATGTATGTTGTGATATTGTGTGTCTATGTAATATGTGTATAATCTGTATGTTGTGTCATTGTGTGTGTAATATGTGTATAATTTTTATGTTGTGTCATTGTGTGTCTGTGTAATATGTGTATAATCAGTATGTTGTGTCATTGTGTGTCTGTATAATATGCATGTTGTGTCATTGTGTATCTTTTAATATGTGTGTAATATGTATGTTGTGATAAGGTGTGTCTGTGTAATATGTGTGTAATATGTATGTTGTGTCACTGTGCAATATGTGTGTAATATGTATGCTGCATCATTATGTGTCTGTGTAATATGTGTATAATATGTATGTTGTGATATGGTGTGTCCAGGGCCGGCCCGACAATGGAGCCGAGTGGGGCAACCGCTCCAGGCGGCACTTTTGAAGGGGCGGCACTTTGCCGCTCCGAGCCCTTTTTTTTTTTTTTTTTAAAAGCGAAAGAGAGAGAAAGGGGCGCCGAGTAGTTTTCGCTTACCAAGCTGTCAGTACCCGCTCGGCGCCCCTCTCTTCCTCCTCTGCGGCGAGTCTTCCTGTTCGGTCTCGGTGCCGGCTTGTAATGCTGAGTTCCGGCGCTCAGCATTACAAGCCGGCACTGAGACCGAACAGGGAGACTCGCCGCAGGACTGCTGAAAGGTAAGTACAAGGGGGGGGGGGGGAGAGGAAGGGTAGATAATGGGGGGGGCGGCAGGGACGGAGGGAGAGGAAGGGTAGATAAGGGGGGGGGCGGCATTTTAAAATTCGCCCCAGGCGGCATTTTGCCTTGGGCCGGCCCTGGGTGTGTCTGTGTATAATCTACATGTTGTGTCATTGTGTATCTGTGTAATATGTGTGTAATGTGTATGTTGTGATATTGTGTGTCTGTGTAATATGTGTATAATCTGTATGTGGTGTCATTGTGGGTCCCGGGTGTTGTGTGATTCCCTGACTGGAACCGTTAATTTTGTGACAATAAAAATTAAATCCAAAACCAGGGACCCCCGCGAAGAATAACGGGAGGGGGGATAACGGCAAGGGGGGACCCAAAAAAAGAAATAAAAATAAAACTAACGGACCGAAAATTAAATTACCGGGAAAAAAACAACAGCGGATTCTCCGGTTTCGTTTTGGGGTCGAACTATCGGCTTCACAAGCGCCATTCGGTGCGGAAAGTGTCGCTAAATATCACCGATCACCGAACCCTTCGGGCTCCTCCACAAAGGGTTAATTAGCCCGACAAATCAGGAGCTCTTATAAAAAGCGCTGACACGTTCCGTAGCGCCGCGCGGGGAATATCGGGAATTCCTGCTCCGTCTAATTAATATTTTATTTTTCGATTTACGGCAGAATTTTCTTAAATAATAATATTTTTAATAATACTATTCCGTAAAATCTTCTGAATTCGGTAACAAACAAATCATTTCTGTGGAAAAAATATTAGTAATAAAATATAACATTAATATTATTGTTGTTATTATTATTATTGTTGTTATTATTATAATTATTACTATTATTATTATGGTTATTATTGTTGTTGTAGTTATTATTATTATTATTGTTATTATTATTGTTATTATTATTGATATTATTATTATTACATACAGATTATTATTACTATAATTATTACTATTATAAATAAAATTAATAATATTAACTATTAATAAAATTGATAAATTAATGGATACAGAAGAACCATAACAGAAAAAGCAAAGTGAAGCAGAAACGCGTTAATTTCCGTCTCGCTTTCTTTTTTCTCTCTTTTGCTTTCTTTTTTATTTCCTTTTCCTCTCTCTCTCTCTCTCTCTCTCTCTCTCTATTTACCGATTCTTCAGAATAAAATTCATCTTCTTCAGAGAGGAGATTAAACTGTTCCCGACCGTAACGTCTCTCTGTCTCTCTCCGTCTCTCTCCGGTTCTTCGTCCCTCTCTGTCTCTCCGCCTCTCTCTCTCCGTCTCCCTCCGTCTCTCTCCGTCTCTCACTCTGCCTGTCTCTCCGTCGCTCTGTCTCCCTCACCTATCTATTCCCGGTGAAGCTTATTTTATTGAAGTCTTTCTTTCTTTCTTTCTTTCTTTCTTTCTTTCTTTCTTTCTTTCTTTCTTTCTTTCTTTCTTGGTCCGGGGTACTAGGTTCAGGGTGCTGGATCCAGGGTACTAAGTGCAGGGTGCTGGATCCAGGGTACTAGGTGCAGGATGCTGGATCCAGGGTACTAGGTGCAGGGTTCTGGGTCCGGAGTACTTGGTGCAGGGTTCTGGGTCCGGAGTACTTGGTGCAGGGTGCTGGGTCCAGGGTACTGAGTGCAGGGTGCTGGATCCAGGGTACTAGGTGCAGGATGCTGGATCCAGGGTACTAGGTGCAGGGTGCTGGGTCCTGGGTACTAGGTGCAGGGTGCTGGATCCAGGGTACTAGGTGCAGGGTGCTGGGTCCGGGGTACTAGGTGCAGGGTGCTAAGTGCAGGGTGCTGGATCCAGGGTACTAGGTGCAGGGTGCTGGGTCCGGGGTACTAGGTGCAGGGTGCTGGATCCAGGGTACTAGGTGCAGGGTGCTAAGTGCAGGGTGCTGGATCCAGGGTACTAGGTGCAGGATGCTAGATCCAGGGTACTAGGTGCAGGGTGCTGGGTCCGGGGTACTAGGTGCAGGATGCTGGATCCAGGGTACTAGGTGCAGGGTGCAGGGTCCGGGGTACTAGGTGCAGGATGCTGGATCCAGGGTACTAGATGCAGGGTGCTAGGTCCTCGGCCCCCATGGAGAGGCGACGTTAATATACAGTACATGATTTTAACACCTTAGGTGCCAGGCGGATAAGTGATGGTTTAACCCTTCTCTCTCCAAATCACAGGGGGCAGAATCACCCACTGAGTGCTGGTACCCACGGGCTTGTTAGGTTAGGGTTATCGTGTTATCCTGGTACCCCCTCTCTGCCAGTGGCCAGGGCAGTTCCCTCCCTCTCCCTCTATTGTCGGGGCAGTTTCCCCTCTCTCCCCCGTGGGCAGACAGTTTGCCCCTCTGTGGGGCACTCACCTGAGTCTCCGACAGGTTGAGCTGTCTCGCCAGCTCCGTCCTCTCTCTCCCCACCACATACTGACATCTCTGAAACTCCATCTCCAGTCTGTAGAGCTGCTCGGCGGTGAACGAGGTTCTGGTTCTTTTGGGTCGGTCCAGGTCCAGGCCCTTGGGCAGAATGATCTCCCGGATGGAGCCTTTGGCATCTGGGGGACAGGAGAGGGTTCAGTCCGAGGCAGGAGAGGGGTCATTTTAGATTATGGATTATTTTAGTAATAAAGGTAATTTATAATATAAGGAAAAATTATTTCCATTTAATGTAATAATGGGGGGGGGGATATTCATCATTCTGAATTTATTAGTTATTAAAATAAATTATAAAAGCAAAAGAAATTTAGAAAAACATCAAATCACAATTTTTTTATGGCCCAAAACAAGATTTCTGTCTGTCATCTCTCTCTCTCTCTCTCTCTATCTATCTTTATCTATTTATCATCTATCGATCTATTTATCTATCTATATCTCTGTTATCAGTTTGTAATCTATGTCATCTGTATATATATAATATCTATCTATCTGTCTATCTATCTATCTATCTATCTATCTATCTATCTATCATCTATCTATCTATCTATCTATCTATCTGTCTATCTATCTATCTATCTATCTATCTATCTATCTATCTATCTACCTATCTCTCTATAGAATCGATGTCTCATCTCCGTTCCACTACGTCTCATTATTATTCTATTATTATTATTTGTTTTAGAGAAGCCGAAAATCCATTTTCCTGATTAAATATTAAATTTATCATTATTGCTCTTCTGTATAAATTAGTCCTTAATTATTTAAAATGCAATAAGGCACCAGACCCTACAAATGCAAAATTACGCAAAAAACGGTGATTCGGAAATTCCGAATTCCCCAAATAATCAGAAAATATCAGAGGACATAAAAGTATCACGCAGAATAACTATTATTATTATTATTATTACTATTATTATTCACTAATACACTCATCCGCTGGGCCATTTCAAAGTAATTGACGCATTTTAGGATTTTCTAGGAAAGTTCCTTATTTAACTTTTTACAATAAATCGCATGTAACAGAAATCGGGGAATTTATAAAGAAAACATAAACGCCCGAAACGTCGGGAAATGCGGAATTCGTGGGTTTGTAACCTAATTAAAGAATAATTCCCTTTAATTAATGATATTTTCTCGGTTAATATCTCATGCTAGGTAATTATTCCTCAATTCTGTTCGTTTATTTCATGCGATACAATCAAATCTAGGGAGAAAAAAATTATTTTAAGAAGACCTGATGCTTAGAATTAAAACAAAATATAATAGAAAAAAACAAGAAAAGGAATGATTTCCTTTTAGAATATTTGGCTGATTTATTGTAAAAACAAAAGTGTGTTACACATGAAAATCAACAAATGCGAAGCCTGAGAAGTGAAGTGAACCGAACCCGAATTAAAAAGGCAAATTCCTGATAAAAATCCCCCAAACATCGTTTACGGAAGGTTAAGGAAACAATGTATCAATGTGTCTAACAAATAAACGGGTTACCTCTCACCAGGATCCTCCTGCAGTATTCCGGGTCACCGGTACCGCTGCTTTTATTTTTCGGGCAGCCCTCTGATGAGCCCGGAGCCGGGTAACTGCCCTGCTGTTCCTTCAGATAGGGGGCAGGGAGGTTCCCTGGGGTGTCTCTGCTGTCTTTTGGCTCCTTGAGCCCAGTTTTGGAGAGTCTACTCCCCTCCTCTGTGTCTAGAGATCCCCTCACCTCCATCCTGCCTGCTTTTTCAAACATAGATTGTGAAATAAAGAGGGGGTTCTAGGCTTAAAAGGGGGGGTTCTAGGTTGTGTGAGTCAGGGAAGGAGCAGGTTCCAGGTGTCCAGAGTCATGAGTCTTGGGAATTGCTAAGAAGTCTTGGAAGGAGCTGGGACTGGGTGAGCTGGCAGCCTGAGGCTGAGAGCTGATCTGGGGCTTGTCTTCTTGCACACATCCAGTTACCCTCATGGAGGGGTCGCCATTGAATAAGGGTAATTTTAAAGGCTCCACATTAAGGTGACCTCATGGATGCACTAATTTGTTGGGATAATATATCAGATCACAAATGGACGGTTAGTGAGCGCCTGTCCCCAATCAGACCGACTTTGTCCAGCATTTGAAGAAGTGACAGCCCAGAGGACACAATCCCAGCCACAAAAACACAAAAAAACACTTTCTTTGTTAAAACAAGAATCACTGAAAATTACCCAGGCCAAAGCACCCCGTGATCAGCAGCGCTGGGGCAATTATCCCGGCTCCTCTGCACTTTGAGATGACCCCAAATTAAATTCTTCTTCTGCAGCAAAAAAACTAAAAAAAATTATATATATATATATATATATATATATATAATATAAAGTGCTCAGAAGGAGCAAAAATATTTCAGGAAAAATAAAAATATAGGAAACAGAAAAGACAAATTAATAAGTTATAAGAAGGCTGTCGGAGTCCAGAAATCCCCCATTTCTCCTCCTGACTTGGGCTTCCATCCGAGACACTTGGGCGATTGTCTTCCAACCGTCTCTGTAAAGGAAATACTTAGGTTTCTGACAAGATGTTCATTAGGAGTCGGGTCCTTCTGGCTCCCAGAAATCCATGAAATGAGGTTAAGGATAGAGAGGGAGGAGGGGGGGGCAGCCCAGAGAGTGACAGACGCGGAGAAGGACTCAATGTGGACCTTCCCTGCCCATCCTCACTGGAGAACCTTCCTGTGTCCACATCTCCTGCAGCATCTCTAATCCAATAAAATCCATTGATTAACAGATAATGGCTCAATCCCAATCAATGGCCCTCTGCAAAGAGCCTGCGCGGCCCTTGTCACCTTCCAGGGCCCTCCTAGAAGTTCTGCTTATTCAGTCTTTTATGAGGAATGCGGAGGAATAAAGGGCTGAATGTTGGTAATTATCTAATGGGGAGCAGTCTCTGCCAATGGGCGAGAGGCACAAACCTCATTCACAAGGGGTTTCTGGGTCTGAGACGGACAAAGGAATCCACTGAATATCTCAATACAAGTTCTAAGGAGGCCTGGGGTTAACCCTTCAACAGCCACGCAGGCCAGAAAAGCTGCTGGAGAGCACTGGGTAAATTTACCAAATTTCTCTAAAGTCTGTTTTAAGGAAATGTCTGCAATTGGATTCATTATCAATATGCCATACAACGCAAGCCTTAACCCTTTCATGCGGCCTGCATCAAATAAAAGGTATATATATATATATATATATATATAATGGGGTTATCATGAGAAAGATACCCCATGATGATTCGAGAAATGGCGTCTGGGCACTTCATTTGACCAGTTTATCCATAACTGATAATTCACAGACAGGATCTGAACTACATTACTTAAACAGCAAAGTATTACCCCATTTATATGCATGGAAGAGCTTTCCAGATGTAGTGGTAAATGGTAATATTACGAGGAGAAATAAAAAACATATTAAATGCAAATATGAAGATCATATGGTTTTACGGATACAATTTACAAACTAAACACTTTATTCGCAGATGGCGACACAAAGTAAGACAGAGAAATCCCAGCAACATGGAAACTGCGGATAAATCTCTTCCCAACCACCAGGTGACGGCGGCAACCAGTCAGGGACCAGCACTTAAAGTGGTGACGAGTCTCATGGGATTGCGCATGGACCCCATGGTGGCCCAAACCTGGTGGCTCATACTGTGCCTGGCTGCTGGTAGAGCCCATGTTAGTGCCAGGTGACTCAGGTAACTGCCTGGGGCATCTGGAATGGGGGCACCAGAAGTCACCCCAGAACATACCCCCCATTGCGTAGAAGCGCCTGTGGGATGTGTACAGAGCTCTATGTCTACAGTGGTATTCTAGATGATTAAAATGGCAAGGCATGTGAGTATGGGGGTGACAAAGAGGCTTCTTGCCTGGGGCACTATTGGTCAAGGACTAGCTGTGGCTGCGGGGGCATCTGCCGTGTCATTGGAGGTATCAGCGACTTTGCAGGGATTTGGCTATAATCTGATTACGTCAGAGGGACGTCAGAGAGACGGCACAGGGACGTCATCGCGCATACATCAGCTGGGTGAACGCCAGATTTCTTCCGCATATCAGTAAAAGGTCCAGATCAGGGGGTTCAAAACATGAAGTGAGCTCAATTACCCCCGGAGCTCCAGGATGTCTCTAATTAACATATCATTCAACCATAATACTAATAATAGTAATACTACTAATAATAATAATACTATTACTACTACTAATACTAATAATACTATTACTACGACTACATCCAATAATAATAATACTATTACTACTACCAATACTAACAATACTATTACTACGACTACATCCAATAATAATACTAATACTATTACTACCGCTAATACTAATAATACTATTAGTACGACTACATCCAATAATAATAATAATAATACTGTTACTACTGCTAATACTACTAATTATAATACTATTACTAATACTATTACTACTACATCCAATAATAATAATAATACTATTACTACTGCTAATACTACTACTAATAATACTATTACTACTCATCCAATAATAATAATACTAATAATAATTTAAAGCAAAGTGTGCTGGATTTATAGCCCGCTTACCTGTTGACACTCGTGGGGATCGCATCTGAGAGACCCTCCAACCTCATCTTCCGTCCTCATGTATTTTCCAATCGACTGAAATCATTTTGTGTTTTCACCTGAAATTAGGTCCAAGTAACGTTTATGAGGAACATTATCTAGAAGCTTATAAATTGGGGAAACTCAGCTGAGATTTACCTGCGATATTAAACCATCTCCTCACGGGGTCGGTGCCCTGTACCTTTGGGATTACTGCACTTTGAAATCTGTCGTGAATAGAATTTATCTCCGAACCATTCAAGTTGGTGACACTTAATACAAGACATCAGGAAGAAGCAAATTAACCTGAGAATTGAGATAATGGCAGAATTATCAGGGGCCACAGCGGAGCTTCTATCTCTATGCGTCTCCCAGTAAAGGTTTTTTTTGGGGGGGTAAACACTTGCAGGAGACCCTCGTTACGTCTCAGTGGTTCCAATTGTTCCCTGGGGCAGGTTGGGAAAGACTTTCCTTACAGGCTCCATGTATAGAGTCTTGTTGCCTGAAGCCAAGGAGGGTCCATAAGGAGGCATTTCCTCCTCATTTTGGTCACTTTGTAGTCTTTTGTTCAGACGTTGGGGTCCATTGTAATCCAGCGGAATCTGGTTGACCTCTTTTGAGAGCGTCTGGATTCCTGCAGAGGTGTCTGGGGTGGGAAACGCTGCCCACCCTATCTTCTGTCCAAACAATACACAACAGAGGAGCCACAACACCCACCAGCTTTAAACAAACTTCAGAGGGGTCCGTCCACCCCCCAAGTCTATAGATTTGAACAAATTCTGGAACGTTCATAATGAAATAAAACATCAGAGAACTCGGGCGGACCTTCAGAACCGGCCCGGAAATAATAGACAGAAACCCAGAACCCGCCGGCGGATCAGACCCTGTCAACCCGTCTAGTCGCCCGTTTCTCTCGCTGTAACGACTCAAACCTTAATCAGTCGTTGGTCTCGTCTTAGATTCAGGAGCCGTATGTCTATCCCACGCATGTTTAATACCCTCACTGTATTACCCTCTACCACTTCTGCTGGGAGGCTGTTCCACTTATCTATCACCATCTCAGTAAAATGAAATTTATCATTCAGGACAACCAATGGAAGCTTGTAATCAAGTGACACAATCAGACAGCTCTAATAGGCGCGAGACAGATGCAGGTTCCCTATACATCTCTACGCATTGCATCCCCAGATAATGCCCCCAATGCTCTGTCGCGTTGCAGAGGGCGCCGTCTGAAGGCTGACGAGTCCGGCTGCTGCCGTAATGGCCAAGGGGCATCAACCTAACCAGGACTGAATATCATTGAATCCGGCTGCTGGGGGGCTGAGAACACACAGACACGCTTACACAGACACGCATACCCAGATCCACAGACACGCTTACCCAGATCCACAGACACGCATACCCAGATCCACAGACACGCTTACCCAGATCCACAGACACGCTTACCCAAACACACAGACACGCATATACAGATCCACAGACACGCTTACCCAAACACACAGACACGCATATACAGATCCACAGACACGCTTACCCAGATCCACAGACACGCATATACAGATCCACAGACACGCTTACCCAGATCCACAGACACGCATATACAGATCCACAGACACGCATACCCAGATCCACAGACACGCTTACCCAGATCCACAGACACGCTTACCCAAACACACAGACACGCATATACAGATCCACAGTCACGTTTACCCAGATCCACAGACACGCTTACCCAGATCCACAGACACGCTTACCCAGATCCACAGACACGCTTACCCAGATCCACAGACACGCATATACAGATCCACAGACACGCTTACCCAGATCCACAGACACGCTTACCCAGATCTACAGACAAGCTTACCCAGACACACAGACACGCATATACAGATCCACAGACACGCTTACCCAGATCTACAGACAAGCTTACCCAGACACACAGACACGCATATACAGATCCACAGACACGCTTACCCAAACACACAGACACGCATATACAGATCCACAGACACGCTTACCCAGATCCACAGACACGCATATACAGATCCACAGACACGCTTACCCAGATCCACAGACACGCTTACCCAAACACACAGACACGCATATACAGATCCACAGACACGCTTACCCAAACACACAGACACGCATATACAGATCCACAGACACGCTTACCCAGATCCACAGACACGCATATACAGATCCACAGACACGCTTACCCAGATCCACAGACACGCTTACCCAGATCCACAGACACGCATATACAGATCCACAGACACGCTTACCCAAACACACAGACACGCATACCCAGATCTACAGACACGCATATACAGATCCACAGACACCCAATCAAAAAGATAAACGCACACAGACACGCAGTTCAGGGGTTAATAACTTAATAAAACCTTCATGAAAACAAAATAAATAAAACCCAAGTCAATATTTTGTATATATATATATATTATTATTATTTTGTCCCCTTATTTGAATTTTTTTACGCTTTATTGTTCATGTGCAGAAAACAAGCAGTTTTTTGTTTGGAGCATTTTCTGTTTTTTTCCCCTGAATATCGGGATAAAATCTCATTTATTTAAGAAATAACGAATCATTAAGATTTCCCCACAAAGACGCCGTCGCCCACCCGTTATAGTGAGCAGAGAACTGGACGGGTTCCCTACGAGGGTCACGATCCTGCGCTTCCCAAATCCGGATCCGGTGCCGGACCTACAGCCCCCCCGTTCTTGGTAATATTTATTCCGCTATTTACAAATATTTAGGGCCCGTGAAGCGATTGAACGGCGCGTTTCCCCTGGTCGGTGTGTAATGGGCTCGCGGCGGCCGGTTCGGAAAGCTTTTGAAAGCCGTTTAAACCGTTAATCTTCTGGTGAGAGATTGCAGCCTCCACTTCCACGCCAATCGCTGGAAAAAGGGACATTCTGTGCATCGAGAGGAAATTAGAGAGCGCTTCGCCGCCGCACCGTGATTACCTTGACTTTCCACAATGAAGGAATCACGGCGAGAGAGATGTTATTGACGCTCTTAAGTGACATAACTGTTGTTTATTGCATTCATATTGTTTGCTTTTCTAAGGAGCAATTTTCAAAGTGTGAAGAAGCGGTAAAATAGATCAGAGAAAACACGGCAGCCGTAAACACCGCGCTTCTCTAGAGGACAGAATGAGACGGCTTGATTATCAGAGGCTCCTGGTGATTGAAGACGCAAAGCCATTAATATTCCAGAGAGAAGCATGAAAGCTGCCGGCCGCTGCCGGATCCGGGCAGGAATTCGATCCGGGCTCCTCGTTTTCTAATTAAACATTTTATTTGCCACCAAATTGTAGTCATTTCCAGCGCAGCTCGGGCTTCTCGAGAAATATGGAAATTCATCCCTGTATCCGCGCGTTACACGGAGAGATACAAATACATGTAAATAGCGAAGCACGCGCACGCACACGCTAACATATATGTGGTATGATTCCATTACATTCATTAAATAGCGCCTGCAGAGTCTGTAGCGCGTTAGAAACGGGGGAAATTGACAACAAGGTCAAATATTGACAATGAGATTAATACAGACTGCTACAGGATGAGGGGCCTGCTCCTAGGAGCTTACAATCTACAGGGCCGGCCCGACAATGGAGCCAAGTGGGGCAACCGCTCCAGGCGGCACTTTTGAAGGGGCGGCACTTTGCCGCCCCAAGCCCTTTTTTTTTTTTTAAAAAAGCGAAAGAGAGAGAGGGGCGCCGAGTGGTTTTCGCTTACCAAGCTGTCGGTACCCGCTCGGCGCCCCTCTCTCTCTCCTCTGCGGCGAGTCTCCCTGTTCGGTCTCGGTGCCGGCTTGTAATGCCGGAAGATTTCCTCATAGCCGGCACCGAGACCGAACAGGGAGACTCGCCGCAGGACTGCTGAAAGGTAAGTACAAGAGGGGGGGGCGGAGGGAGAGGAAGGGTAGATAATGGGGGGGGGCGGCAGGGACGGAGGGAGAGGAAGGGTGGCATTTTAAAATTCGCCCCAGGCGGCATTTTGCCTTGGGCCGGCCCTGACAATCTATTACGTAATTCTAGAATATAATCCAAGCAGGGAGAAACATTTTTATAAATCATAATAAGGAAACAACAATAATAATAATAATAACAATAATAACAATAATAACATTTCAAACTGATTAGCTAAAAAAACTGATCAGTGTTTTTGGCCTCAGATCCTGCGATATTGGGTCATTTATTCTTTTTTGCTGTAGATGTTATGTGCCTTTTTTACGAGAATGTGTAGCCGATAATATATAAATATTCAAAGGTTTTAGCTGCTGGCGTTTTTTGTGATAATAGAAGAAACGGGTGAACGTCGGGTGAAAGGACGGATATGCCCCGTGACAAATCCCACAATGCTCAGCCATCCCAACACTGACAGAGAATCACGAGATTTGCAGCCTGCCAGAGGTTCCCGGTCCCTGCATGAAACCCAAAGCCTCATAAAAAAGGAAGAGCTTTTACGTTACGGTCGGAAGTATATCTGCCCGACTAGATTGTAAGCTCACAGGGCTGTCATCGAGTAAGATATGAAATGATTTTACTGACTGCGCGTTGGAACAGCGCAATGGAATCTGCTGGCGCTATATCAATAAATGGAATTCAATTCCTGCACCTCCTGGGGCTATAGGGCTGAAAGCTTATCCCTGGGTGCCCAAAGGGTTAAAGATTGTGAATAATTTAAGGCGCCATAATGCGCGAGACCACCTGTTGCCCAGCGATGATGTGGCCCCCGGCCCCGGCTGGACTGCCTGTAATAAGTGAATGTATCGCTCCTCCAGTATGCGGCAGTCGGGGGGTCGGATCTGAATGCAGTCGGCGGCCCCCATTGTCCCGGCGCAGGTCCCGGCTGCAGCGAGGGGTCGGGGTGACCGCGCCGCTTTCACTTGTCTGTGATCAGCAGCAGGAAGCCCCCGGGCCGAGCGGCCCCCGGGACCTCCCTGAAGAAGGCCGGGGATTTCCTGCCCAAGCGAGAAGCATTTGCACTAAATTAGAGCTAATTAGAGAGCGGCTTAGAAAACCTTTACACCAAGAACTACCCCGTCAGGAAAAGCCAGCGGACTCCCCGCGGAGATGTTATTCACCGAGGAGAAGAACGCCCATCATTGTGGCCGTACAGCACAGAGAAAGGCCTAAAAGGGACGTTTTTTCCCTTAAAACAATGGCTCCATATTAATAATGTTTACCCATACATAACGCGAGCGCCGCGCTCTTTCTCTTCCGCCATCGGCCCTTTTTCTCGGGAATAAAAAGCCTCGGCGGCCGCCTCTGATATTTTCCGGCTCGGCTCCCCGCGCTCCTCACACAATTAGGAGTTGTGTAGAGATTGTGTAGAATTGTGTAGAAATTGCACGGCCGCTTGTGCGGTTTAACTGACTGGTTTCTGCTCGGGGCCAAAAGAAAGCTCTGAATAGAAGGAATTATTCGCCTTCTCCTGCGATGCCCATTATTTCTTCTGCATTGAGTTCGGCCCCCGACGGCCCCGACCACGTGTTCCACCTTAAAGAGAATCTGTCACCTGAACAAAAAAAGCAACTTCAATGACTGCAGCGAAAGCGCGGCTCTCATTCTTAAATCCAACAGCAGTTTGTACAGCGCCGTGGAGTATGACGGCGCTATAGAAACCAGTAAATTCCAAGCATATTATAACTACCTGTCCCGGGTTTACAGACAGCACAGATACCCCAAATATGCCTCATTTTGAGAAAAACAGCTAAATTTTTTTGGGGGAGTTCAGTAATACCCCAGGGAGGGGCAGTAGATATTAAGTATCTGGATTCAGTAAGAAGTAATACCCCGGGGAGGGGCAGTAGATATTAACTATCTGTATTCAGTAAGAAGTAATACCCCGGGGAGGGGCAGTAGATATTAAGTATCTGGATTCAGTAAGAAGTAATACCCCGGGGAGAGGCAGTAGATATTAACTATCTGGATTCAGTAAGAAGTAATACCCCGGGGAGGGGCAGTAGATATTAAGTATCTGGATTCAGTAAGAAGTAATACCCCAGGGAGGGGCAGCAGATATTAACTATATGGATTCAGTTAGAAGTAATACCCCAGGGAGGGCAGTAGACTGAGGGGTCTCAATAGACGGGGAGAAGAGAGAAGGAGGGGGTGGGAGAGATATTTAAATACATTAAGGGGTTTAACAAAGGACAGGAGGGAAAAAGAGGCCGGAATCTAATATTAGGGAGTCAGAGACTGAGATGGGATGGAAGGAAATTTTACTTTACTGAGAGGGTAGTGGATAAGTGGAACAGCCTCCCAGCAGAAGTGGTAGAGGGTAATACAGTGAGGGGATTAAACATGCATGGGATAGACATACGGCTCCTGAATCTAAGACGAGACCAACGACTGGTTAAGGTTTGAGTCTTTACAGCAGGAGAAACAGCAGACTAGACGGGGGCCGCCGGGGGCCGATCTGCCGGCAGGGTCTGGGTTTCTGTACTTGAACTTCCAATAATAATAATAATAATAATAAGAAGAATCATAATACTATCTCTCCATTCTCTAATAAGTGACGATGTTCTCTTGGTTAATGACGGCTCTGTTATTTAATAATAGCCACTGTGCTAAATGACCACAATCCTGTATTCCTACCCAAATACCCCCTGATGCTCAAAACTATAGAAAAAATATGGATCATCACAAAAATAAGCATAAATTACAATTTATTTTGCAGATTTACACTTTATGTTTTTTCTTCCTCTTTTTGACGGCTCAGAATGTTTATATTCATTTTTGGGGATATTTTTCAAATCTCTCCAAAACGTGATACTCGAGCAAAGCGACCCCCGGTCCGGTATATAATGCAGCGGAAATTCAGCTCCGAGCGTCTGTGGCAGTTTTCAGGATTTATTTCTTTTTTTGTAAAAATGAACATTAAGTTACGATACTAATTACAATACAATAATTGTGAAGAAGATTTGGTAAAACACATTTAGTTTCTTCTTTCTCTATAAAGCGAAGCTTATTGTTAGCGGATCCCAGCCAAGGACGTATAGAAATGTTATATAATATAAATCATGCGTTGGGGTTCTTTCTTTATGGATTTAGTAAAGATGGAAAGAAAATTCTAATAATGACTTTCATTTCTGTATAACTAAAACGAAAGCCGCCGGAAGCCAGACTGCAAAATACTTTCATTTTCCGTAAAAACCGGAGAGACCCGGATATTGAGGGAAAAAGGAAAGCTGGTCGGATGACCTAAATGCCATTTTATCAAAGAAAAAAACTTGAGAGCATTTTTTTTAGCTTTTTGGTCATTAATCCCATGAATGGAGAGGAGGAGAAAACAGAAACACGAGGAAGCCGAGATATCGCATGAAAATGAAAAGTAAAATGAGGGAGAGAAAACTCTACTCGCCTGGGCAGGCTGTATCTATATATATATATAAAGTCCAAAATACATGTCCTGATGAAAGTCTGAAATAAACAAGACTGAAACGTTGACTTGAAAACCGAAGTTGTTTGTGTGGTTATTTGGAAAGTCCCTGGAGTGCCGGTAACTATTTTTGGACTTTATATATATAATCTTTATATATATATATATAATCTATATATAGATCACTGGATCTACAGCCTCTAACTAATCCGGTCCTTATAACCCATTATATCCTGTATATTCCTCATATTATATATTATATACTCTCCGGCCGTATAAATAATCCCGTCCTTATAACCCGTTATATCCCTGTATATTCCTCATATTATATACTCTCCGGCCGTATAACTAATCCCGTCTTTATAACCCGTTATATCCCTGTATATTCCTCATATTATATATTATATACTCTCCGGCCGTAAAACTAATCCCGTCCTTATAACCCGTTATATCCTGTATATTCCTCATATTATATATTATATACTCTCCGGCCGTATAACTAATCCCGTCCTTATAACCCGTTATATCCTGTATATTCCTCATATTATATATTATATACTCTCCGGCCGTATAACTAATCCCGTCCTTATAACCCGTTATATCCTGTATATTCCTCATATTATATATTATATACTCTCCGGCCGTATAACTAATCCCGTCCTTATAACCCGTTATATCCTGTATATTCCTCATATTATATATTATATACTCTCCGGCCGTATAACTAATCCCGTCCTTATAACCCGTTATACCCTGTATATTCCTCATATTATATATTATTTACTCTCTCCGGCCGTATAACTAATCCCGTCCTTATAACCCGTTATATCCTGTATATTCCTCATATTATATATTATATACTCTCCGGCCGTATAACTAATCCCGTCCTTATAACCCGTTATATCCTGTATATTCCTCATATTATATATTATATACTCTCGTATAACTAATCCTGTTCTTTCGGTGAAGGATTTGTTACATTTGGTGCTGTTACATATAGCTAACAATAATCTTGTGTTAAAACTCATCAAACTTCAAGATTTCCTGAAAATAAAAACTAATCAGATGTCAGATTATCATAGATTTTAGGGATGCCTGTGAGGGCCAAGCTTTTTCCGAATGCTTGAGGTGCATGCCTGCTGGGAACAGGAAAGTCTCCAAAGACAAGTCCTGATCAGCCTTGATTACTGATTTGTGTCTCTCGATTGGGACTGATTTATCATCCCATCCCCTGCCAGAGTTAAGAATGGTGTTTATATTTATTAATAAAATGCTAAAATGAAGTTTTATGGAAATTGCCATCAACACAAACTAATCCTTGATGAGTCGCCTCGAGGAAATGTTTATGGGGTTAATCAAGAACCTGCAGGAGGTTTCTTCTTCTTCTCTGGCAGAAATGCTGATGAATCAAACAACTTCCTCTAAACATATTGACTTTAATTATGTATATTTTTAGATCTATGGAATTGTAATCAGGGTGAAATACAATTAGAGATTTGTAGCTCATTTAACCCATTTGCAGGCTGTAGTCATTCCTCCCTACTGTCCCGCTTTGCCCCGCTGATTTTAGGGCAGAGGTAGATCTCAGCGGGATTTGGGATTACCTCTCAGGAATAGATTAGGGGATTAAAATCAGATCCAGCACTTTTTGGATGTGCAGCTCCTGAGACATTTAGACAGTTTATAACTCTCCCTCTGGCACTCAAAGGGTGAAGCTCTGAAGGGGATGCTGTTTGCTCACAAAATGCCAGACATGTCGCACTAATGTGTGAAGCTGAGAGGCCCCAGTAAAATATAATGAAATCCTGCGTGAGCCTGGTCTGCCCTCTAGTGGCCGACACATAAAATGTCAATATGTTCCCTTTTTTCAGACACACTAACTTTATGGGGGAACCAGGGGGGCCTGGCAAAGGGGGCATTTAAACATGGGTGAGTTTATGGTTAAACTCTTTACTTGAATGTGCATTTTGGACCCAGGTAAATAAAAGGACTTTTTTTCTGAGAAACAAACCTTATTATTAGAATTAGTAAGGATTTAATCATCTCTTTAACCAATGTGGTTCCCTTATAAATTATAAATTCCATGATAAATTAGAATAAATCCCATTACAAATTATTATAAATTTCATTATAAATTACATTACAAATTATTATACATTGTATGATAAATTATAATAAATTATAATAAATTCTATTATAAATTTTTATAAATTCCATGATAAATGAAAATACATTTCATTACAAATTATTATAAATTTCTTTATAAATTACATTACAAATTATTATACATTGTATGATAAATTATAATAAATTCTATTATAAATGTTTATAAATTCCATGATAAATGAAAATACATTTCATTACAAATTATTATAAATTTCTTTTAATTATAGTAAATTTCATAATAAATCATTATAAATTCCAGATTTTCCGATGCTCGAAAGACAAGATTTTGTTATTTATGTGTATAGAACCTGGCTAAGAGTATTGGGTAAAAACATAGAAAGGAATGTACTCAAACTGTGTAACTTTATTCTAACCAAAACTATTGTACTTATTCTGCCCCCAAAAACTTTCATTATATTTTCAAAAGGTGTTTTGAAGATAAGTTTATTAAAACATTTAGAAAGAGTGAGAGTCGAGCGGTCGCATGCCCTCGCACACTCACAGAACAACTCACGGATTCACTGAAATAAACGTAAATTTTATGTGTTGCACATGAATGTATATCAGATCTACGACAACTCGCTTTCTCACCTGAAACTCCAAAATGTACCTTTTAATAGTAAAATAGATAGACTAATTCAATAAAAAACAAAAAAAATTTAAAAAAATGCATTATAATAGCCCATTGGACAAACAATGCTCATACTGCGTGTGCCCCCTGCCTCTCATCCTGTGCCCCATGGGATAAGGGTTAAAAGTAATAAAAACACCCCTGGGGAAACACAGATGCCATTTATCCTTCAAACCCCAATCCAATGCCTCTTTTTTGTACTCCGTCCCTGTTAAGTTGTTAAAAATGATGGGGGAGCGAGGTTAGGGTTAGGAAGAAGCCCCTTTGTTGCCCCAGTATGAAATCAATCTAGGCAGAGATCTCTTGTGCACGTCCTACTATACAGACTACACTTTGTAGGTATTTTCTCTAGTGACTTCTGGCGCCCCCTCCTGCCACTGGCGCCCCCTCCTGGCGCTGCCTGACTCACCCAGCGCTAAGACTGGCCTTGGGCCAAATGGTTCCTCTCTGCCATCAAAAGCTGGAATTCACTTTGACTCTGAACTCAACGCAGCTGACAGCCTTTACGGGGTCGAGGGGACACATCTCCAAACCGGGGAACCTCCGAAATATTATCCAACCCCCTGTCAACCTAAGGACATCCAACGTAAATCGTGTGTCTTTTTTGCACCTTATTAACATGGATACATTTTTGCACCAATAAAGTCATATTTAGCATTCATTGTTCTATGTTCTTTAGAATGATCCGTTTTGTGTTTCACGTCAGATTTACAGTAAATGTTGATACGAAATGCTAAGAATATTAACATTAATAGTTAAACACGTGGCGGGGATATTTATTTGCTGATGGATGATGCAGACGCTCTAATGCTTTTTTGTTAAATGTTATTAAATGAGAGTGTTCGAAATCATGGTGTATAAATAATTAAAGGGGAAGGATTTTAGGCTTTTCTCCATCGATAATGGAAAGGGCTCGAGAAACTGAGCTTCTGACACATTTCTGGAAAAATTAATGGGAAATCTCATTAAAATGCAGCGTTTGCATAATGACTTTCACACTGATGGGGTTTGGATAAAAGTGACCCGCAAATGCATCATATATGAGGAAAGAAATGTTCTGGGAGATGTGGGTCACGTTAAAAACCATTTGTGAATGCAAAGCGGGGTGAACGATGGACACTTTCACTATGTAACTATGTAACTCCTCATGAAATCGGGTTTTTTTTGTAATAAATTTTTATTGGGCACTTTGAACGATTCACATCATGTATGATAATTGCCAAGAATGGAGAGTTTCCATTAATATTGGTTAAGGGAGAGAGGACACGGTCTGCGGGTTATCTGCGGGGACATGAGGACACGTCGCTCGCATATCTTACCTATATTTTTATATATTTAGAGCTAACAGATGTGCTCAGCGCTTTACAGTATAATAAGCTCATTATGACCACTGACATCAAACCTATGGCCCATGGGCCAGATGTGGAATTTTATAATTTTTGATGACTTTTTCTGGGAAATTACACAGGTTTTCCTACATAACATTGTTTACTAAACAGCGTCTGCTCAGCAGCCTATGGGTTCTAAAGCTAACGACCCATATCAAGATATCCCTAGTCCCCACTCAAACCTGGCTTTCACACTCACACTGTACACTAACACACACTCACTCTAACACCCACCAGTATACTAACAGCATGTGTTCACACACTTACTCTGACACCATGCGCTCACACACTCACTCTAATACTATACTCTCACATACTTACTCTAACACTATGCGCTCACACACTTTAACACCATGCCCCCACACACTTACTCTAACACCATGCGCTCACACACTTACTCTAACACCATGCGCTCACACACTTTAACACAATGCCCCCACTCACTTACTCTAACACCATGCCCCAACACACTTACTCTAACACCATGCCCCCACACACTTACTCTAACACCATGCCCCCACACACTTACTCTAACACCATGCGCTCACACACTTACTCTAACATCATGCTCTCACAGACTTACTCTAACACCATGCGCTCACACACTTACTCTAACATCATGCTCTCACACAAGAAACCAAGGACAAACTCATAAACTGAGTCAGAGCAGGAGGGGTAAGATCTAGGAGTCAAAGCTAAGCCACGGTCTGAACAAGATCCAGAGAACTGGATGCAAACACTTGACACAGCAGGAGGCAGCAGAAGACGGGCCACAGCCAGATGCATCCCGACTTTCGTCAAGTGATTCCTTTTTTTCTGAAAGATACCAAAAAATGTTAACTATCACTATATTATTATTGGTAGGAACGTAACAGACAGATACAAAATAGACACATACACACATATACACACACACACTCACTCCTATATAACACAACATACACACACATATACACCTACACATACACACTCACTCCTAAATCACACAATAACACACACCTACACATATACACACACACTCTCTCCTACATCACACAACATATATACACACACATACATACACAGTCACTCCTACACCACACAATAACATACAGGTCTACACATACACACACACACTCATTCCTACATCACAGAATAACACACACACACATATACACCTACACACACTCACTCCTACATCACACAATGACACACACCTACACATATACACACACACTCTCTCCTACATCACACAATAACATACACACACATACATACACAGTCACTCCTACACCACACAATAACATACAGGCCTACACATACACACACACACACTCATTCCTACATCACAGAATAACACACACACATATACACCTACACACACACACTCACTCCTATATCACGCAACAACATACACACACACTCACTCCTACATCACAGAATAACACACACACATATACACCTACACATACACACTCACTCCTACATCACACAATAACATACATACACACTCACTCCTACACCACACAATAACATACACACCTACACATATACACACACACTCACTCCTATATCACACAACAACACACACATATACACTTACACATACACACTCACTCCTACATCACACAATAACATACACATATACACCTACACATACATCACACAATAACACACACACACACACATACACCTACACCTACACACTCACTCCTACACCACACAATAACATACTGTAATGTCATGTAACATGTGTTACAACTGCCTCATTTTGCCCTATACAAAGCAATTAGATAGATAGATAGATAGATGATAGATAGACGGATAGATAGATAGATAGATAGATGATAGATGGATAGCTAGATAGATGGATAGATAGATGGATAGGTAGATAGATAGATAGATAGATGGATAGATAGATGATAGATAGATAGATGATAGATAGATAGATGGATAGATAGATAGATGATATATAGATGGATAGATAGATGGATAGATAGACAGATAGATAGCTGGATAGATAGATGGATAGATAGACGGATAGATAGATGATAGATAGACGGATAGATAGATAGACGGACAGATAGATAGATGGATAGATAGATAGATGGATAGATAGATGGATGATAGATAGATGGATAGATAGATGGATAGATAGATAGATAGATGATAGATAGATAGATAGATAGATAGATGATAGATAGACGGATAGATAGATAGCTGGATAGATAGATAGTGTCACGGAGCTGGCTAGTCCGACGACTACCTCCGCTGTCTTGCGCTCCCTTAGCCTGGGACACCACACTTTCCCCGGTTCCCCAGTCACTCGCCGAGACTCAGTGTAGAGTAAAACCAAACGAAGACTCATTTATTTTAGACACACAGAGCTCGATATATCTGTTACCTCGCCGGTGGATCCGCGGTGTCCTCGTGCGGGGGAGCCGAGACGCAGCTTGTGCCGGCAGCTCCCGGCTCGTCTCGCGGGAAATTCGGCGAGGTCCGTCCTGCTGCGGGACGCGCGCCCCCATGTGGATCGAGTGATCTAGACGCGCCGAGACATCATGACAGCATGCGCGAACGGCTATCTCATGAATATTCATTAGGGGAATTAAAGGGACCTTTTATCTTTTTTCCTCCTCCCCCTTAATTAGGTGGGTAGGAGGATCTAGGGATGGAGGGATATTTAAACCCTCAGTTTACAGCTATACCTTGCCTGTGATAGAGCCTTTATTGCCTACACTAGCGTTCCTGTACCTGATTTGACTTATTGTTGCCTGAACTCTGCTTGAACCTGACCACCCGTTGTTTGCCGCCTGCCTTTACCTGAACTCAGTTTGTACCTGACTATCCGTTGTTTGCTGCCAGTCCTGATCTCTGCTCGTGACCCCGACTATCCGATTGTCTGCTCCTATACCATCTGTTCCTGCATTACTCGCCATCACCGATTGGGGCGCCTTTCCTTGTACTGCAGCGAGGATCTACAGCCTGAACCTCCGTTAGTGACAATATCCAGCAAAACACACATTAACATAAAACAAGATATTGGAACACAAACCGCCCCCTTAATCTGCCTCCCAGAGACAACAGGGGCAGTAACGGGATTAACAATACAATAGGGGGGAGACTGATTTATACAACATTAAACATCAAAGAATGGCGGTCACTCCCTGGTTGCAGATCCAGGCTGTCTGCCGGAGATAATCCCCTCAGCCAGTGATGAGATGATACTGCTGGGGGTAGCCACAGAAGCCTTTACAAACCCAGGGCCCATAGTCAATAGGGAGGAGGCTGGCAGTCAGGCCTCTCCAGTGGCCCCAGTGATGGAGGCTTCCGTCACAGATAGATAGATAGATAGATAGATAGATAGATAGATAGATAGATAGATGGATAGATAGATAGATGATAGATAGATAGATAGATGGATAGATAGATAGGTGGATAGATAGATAGATAGATAGATAGATAGATAGATAGATAGATGGATAGATAGATAGATGGATAGATAGACGGATAGATAGATGGATAGATAGACGGATAGATAGATGGATAGATAGATGGATAGATAGACGGATAGATAGACGGATAGATAGATAGATAGATAGATAGATAGACGGATAGATAGATAGACGGATAGATAGATAGATGGATAGATAGACGGATAGATAAATAGATGGATAGATAGACGGATAGATAGATAGATAGACGGATAGATAGACGGATAGATAGATAGATGACGGGTAGACGATAGATTCTGGCCTACCAGTGAATGTATTTTGTGAGTCACTCCTCTGTTTATTACTCAGCTTTTTTTGTTATTCAGAGATAATGTATTATTGACTAAGTAGATCTGGATCCTCTCCAGATGATTCTTTACTGAAATGTACGGCCCGTTCCGACCGGTCCCAGAGCGAGGGGGGTAAGAACCTGCAACGTATGGAATCCGGCAGAAGCCAAACAATTTCACTGGATAATTCCCCATTAACCCCTCATTGGATTATCACAGTGCCTCCATCATCCCCGGTACCCCCCTCACTAAGTGATCACCCTTGCTCCATTATCCCCATTAACCCCACGCTGGATGATCACCCTGGCTCCATCATCCCCACGCTGGATGATCACCCTGGTTCCATCATCCCCAGTAACCCCCACGCTGGATGATCACCTTGGCTCCATCATCCCCATTAACCCCACGCTGGATGATCACCCTGGCTCCATTATCCCCATTAACCCCACGCTGGATGATCACCCTGGCTCCATCATCCCCATTAACCCCACGCTGGATGATCACCCTGGCTCCATTATCCCCATTAACCCCACGCTGGATGATTACCCGGGTTCCATCATCCCCATTAACCCCACGCTGTATTATCACCCTAGTTCCATCATCCCCAGTAACCCCACGCTGGATGATCACCCTGGCTCCATTATCCCCATTAACCCCACGCTGGATGATCACCCTGGCTCCATCATCCCCATCGTCTCTGGGGCTGATCACAGCTTCATTTTACCTGCAAAATATTAACCCAACATATGAATAAAATGTCCTTTACATGCAGAAACACGGGGGGGGGGGCAGGGAAAAGCTCAGCGCATGTGGCAGTTACTATTGGGCTTTACCCCCATACCCCATCCCAAAACCAAACATCCCCCCTCGGCCCAGAACCTGCTGGGATCATAGAAGAAGAGTGTATGTGGAGTGCAGTTGACGGGAGACGTCTGAGCTGCCGGTGATAAAGTGGATTTAAAGTGCATTATTCGCTGAGATGCATTATCCCCGAGCGAGCTGGAGAGAGGGGCTGTCCGGGATTTCCACCCTCCTTTAAAGAGAGACCGTCCTTACTGCTCAGTGCTTTATCATGTCTAACGCAGGGCAGCAGTCTCTGGAGCGGGAAGGCTGTGGGAAATGCCCTCGCTTTTTCTGGGTGGTTTTGCCCCACGCCTGCCTGATCCTCTCCTTGGCGCTGTACAGCGTGGTCGGGGCTTTTATCTTTCAACACTTTGAAAAAGACAGCGGAAAGAATGACTCTGAATTTAAAGAAATTTTAATGAAGCTCTGGAACATCTCGCAGACCTCCTGCTCCGGGCGAGGTAAGTGTCTCCTGTCACTATACACGGGACGGGTCTGTCACTATACACGGGACGGGTCTGTCACTATACACGGGACGGGTCTGTCACTATACACGGGACGGGTCTGTCACTATACACGGGACGGGTCTCTGTCACTATACACGGGACGGGTCTGTCACTTTACACGGGACGGGTCTCCTGTCACTATACACGGGACTGGTCTGTCACTATACAAGGGAGGGGTCTCTGTCTCTATACACAGGACAGGTCTCTGTCACTATACACGGGATGGGTCTCTGTCACTATACACGGGACGGGTCTCTGTCACTATACACGGGACGGGTCTGTCACTTTACACGGGACGGGTCTCCTGTCACTATACACGGGACGGGTCTGTCACTATACAAGGGACGGGTCTCTATCTCTATACACGGGACAAGTCTCTGTCACTATACACGGGACAGGTCTCTGTCACTATACACGGGACGGGTCTGTCACTTTACACGGGACGGGTCTTCTGTCACTATACACGGGACTGGTCTGTCACTATACACGGGACGGGTCTCTGTCACTATACACGGGCCTCCTGTAACTATACACGGGACGGGGCTCTGTCACTATACACAGGACTTCTGTCACTATACATGGGACGGGTCTGTCACTATACACGGGACGGGTCTCTGTCACTATACATGGGACGGGTCTCTGTCACTATACACGGGACGGGTCTCTGTCACTATACACAGGACTGGCTTCTGTCACTATACACGCGACGGGTCTCCTGTCACTATACACGGGACGGGTCTATCACTATACACGGGACTGCTCTCTGTCTCTATACACGGGACGGGTCTCTGTCACTATACACGGGACGGGTCTCTGTCACTATACACGGGACGGGTCTCTGTCACTATACACGGGACGGGTCTGTCATTATACACGGGACGGGTCTCCTGTCACTATACACGGGTCTCTGTCACTATACACGGGACGGGTCTCTGTCACTATACACGGGACGGGTCTCTGTCACTATACACGGGACGGGTCTCTGTCACTATACACGGGACGGGTCTCCTGTCACTATACACGGGACGGGTCTCTGTCACTATACACGGGACGGGTCTCTGTCACTATACACGGGATGGGTCTCTGTCACTATACACGGGACGGGTCTGTCACTATACACGGGACGGGTCTCTGTCACTATACACGGGACGGGTCTCTGTCACTATACACGGGATGGGTCTGTCACTATACACGGGACGGGTCTGTCACTATACACGGGACGGGTCTCTGTCACTATACACGGGACGGGTCTCTGTCACTATACACGGGATGGGTCTCTGTCACTATACACGGGACGGGTCTGTCACTATACACGGGACGGGTCTCTGTCACTATACACGGGACGGGTCTCTGTCACTATACACGGGACGGGTCTCTGTCACTATACACGGGACGGGTCTCTGTCACTATACACGGGACGGGTCTCTGTCACTATACACGGGATGGGTCTCTGTCACTATACACGGGACGGGTCTGTCACTATACACGGGACGGGTCTCTGTCACTATACACGGGATGGGTCTGTCACTATACACGGGACGGGTCTGTCACTATACACGGGACGGGTCTCTGTCACTATACACGGGAAGGGTCTCTGTCACTATACACGGGATGGGTCTGTCACTATACACGGGACGGGTCTCTGTCACTATACACAGTGTTCATAGAACAGACTGCTTTCTGCACACAATGCGACACACGCTAGGAACTAAATGCACAATACGCGGGGCGACACACTGACACACGCCCCGTATTATGGATTTAGTATATGCTGCACAATATATGTAACGTTATAGGAGGAGGAGGGGGGGGGGAGGAGTCCCGCAACTCGCTTTCACTTTTTGGCATCTATCACTTTGTAGATTATCGGGAAACGGGTCCAGAAAGAAATGAATAATTTAAGGCCATTAAATGGCGTGGCCAACAATGCATGCTGGGGAGGACTTACAAACACTAATTGCACCTTAATTGCTGGGGGGGGTAAATGGAAACCGTCAACTATTTCAAGGGATTAAATAAAGTCCAAGAGGGGGCATTTTAATAAAAAGACACAGAAAGTACAAGAAGTAGAGGCCATAATTTAAAGTTACAGAGATGGAGACTGAGGGGTAAATTCTACTTTACAGAAAGGGTAGTAGATACCTGCACTAGACCTCTGGTGGAGTAGGACAGACAGACACAGTAAAGGAATTCCCCAGTAAAGCTCAGCTGGGGAATAAATTAGTAAAGAGGGCTGATCAGGTCGGCCGTCACTTTAGGTTAATGAGCAGCTCTTTGAGTGCTTGGTGGCTCTGAGTGAGGAAGCGCCTAACTCTGCTGACTCGGCTAATGGCTACCAGGCTTCAACTAATGGCTATTAGGAGCGGTTAATGGCTGATGGAGCACAATTTTCACTGAATGAGCCAAATCACGCAGGAATCAGAGCCAATTACTGCGCCTCCGCAGCCGCGTGTCATCACTCTGACTCCACCACTCCCCACCCAGGTCCATCCCACTCCAAGCACCTTTGCAGGCTAGCTCCACCCCCATGTATCACTGCTCATCTCTCCCCAGGTAGAAGGAGACCCCTGGGGGGGACATAACCTGTAACTACGGCAACGGTGGGGCCTCACACATAGAAAGCTACGGAATATGATGGCGCTATAGAACTCAACAAATAATAATACGTGATATAATGCATGGTATAATCCAGTCCTGGTCCTGGTATGACCCAGTCATGTGATATGGCCTTATATATATATATACGATGATATAAACATTTGTGTAAAAATCCCAGACGCCGCGTTGTAATAAACCAAATAAGTTATTCACCTTCGTCTGTCGCCTCTAAGCCTGGGGCACAAGGGGTTATGTTTTGTACTAATAAGCATTCATTGAATAATGATTTTATTAAAGACAGGAGGAGAATTATTATCCCATAACGTCCAGCAAAGAGCAAAACTTTCCGCTGTATACTGTAATTACCCCCAGCGCTGTATACAGTAATATAAACCCCCAGCGCTGTATACAGTAATATAACCCCCAGCGCTGTATACAGTAATATAACCCCCCAGCGCTGTATACAGTAATATACCCCCAGTGCTGTATACAGTAATATAACCCCACAGCGCTGTATACAGTAATATAACCCCCCGGCGCTGTATACAGTAATATACCCTCCCCCGGCGCTGTATACACTAATATAACCGCCCAGCGCTGTATACAGTAATATACCCCCAGTGCTGTATACAGTAATATAACCCTCCAGCGCTGTATACAGTAATATAACCCCCCGGCGCTGTATACAGTAATATAGCCCCCCCCGGCGCTGTATACAGTAATATAACCCCCCAGCGCTGTATACAGTAATGTACCCCCAGTGCTGTATACAGTAATATAACCCCCCAGCGCTGTATACAGTAATATAACCCCAGCGCTGAATACAGTAATATAACCCCCCAGCGCTGTATACAATAATATAACCCCCAGCACTGTATACAGTAATATAACCCCCAACGCTGTATACAGTAATAAACCCCCAGCGCTGTATACAGTAATATAACCCCAGCGCTATATATATAGTAATATAACCCCCAGCGCTGTATACAGTAATATAACCCCCAGCGCTGTATACAGTAATATAACCCCCCAGCGCTGTATACAGTAATATAACCCCCAGCGCTGTATACAGTAATATAACCCCCAGCACTGTATACAGTAATATAACCCCCAGCACTGCATACAGTAAAACCCCCAGCGCTGTATACAGTAATAACCCCCAGTGCTGTATACAGTAATATAACCCCCAGCACTGTATACAGTAATATAACCCCCAGCGCTGTATACAGTAATATAACCCCCAGAGCTGTATACAGTAATATACCCCCCAGCGCTGTATACAGTAATATAACCCCCCAGCGTTGTATACAGTAATATAACCCCCAGCGCTGTATACAGTAATATAACCCCCAGTGCTGTATACAGTAATATAACCCCCAGAGCTGTATACAATAATAACCCCCCAGCACTGTATACAGTAATATAACCCCAGCACTGTATACAGTAATATAACCCCCGGCGCTGTATATAGTAATATAACCCCCCAGCGCTAAATACAGTAATATAAACCCCAGCGCTGTATACAGTAATATAACCCCCAGCGCTGTATACAGTAATATAACCCCCAGCGCTATATACAGTAATATAACACCCCAGCGCTGTATACAGTAATAACCCCCAGCGCTGTATACAGTAATATAACACCCCAGCGCTGTATACAGTAATATAACCCCCAGCGCTGTATACAGTAATATAACCCCCAGCGCTGTATACGGTAATAACCCCCCAGTGCTGTATACAGTAATATAACCCCCAGTGCTGTATACAGTAATATAACCCCCCAGCACTATATACAGTAATATAACCCCCAGCGCTGTATACAGTAATAACCCCCAGCACTGTATACAGTAATATAACACCCCAGCGCTGTATACAGTAATATAACCCCCAGCGCTGTATACAGTAATATAACCCCCCCAGCGCTGTATACAGTAATAACCCCCCAGTGCTGTATACAGTAATATAACCCCCAGCACTGTATACAGTAATATAACCCCCAGCGCTGTATACAGTAATATACCCCCCAGCGCTGTATACAGTAATATACCCCCCAGCGCTGTATACAGTAATATAACCCCCCAGCGCTGTATAATCGCCTCCGTCGTGTCCGGTGAGAATTCAGACCCCGACGCGGTTTTCTTGTTCCAGGACAAGCGTTACAGAAGGATGAGTTTCTGAACTCCACGCGCGATCTGATCGCTCATAAGGTTAAAGTGGAATGGCTGAAGCAGCCGGGACTCGAGTGGAATTTCCTCACATCTCTTTTCTTCTGCTGCACGGTGTTCACGACGGTCGGTAAGTGATCTCCTGGACATGATTCAGACATGAACACCCCATTTAAAGGGGAAACGCGCAGGGAGCGGGGGGCCTGTCAAGAGCTGGAGGATTCGGGTCAAACCCAGGTATTTACGAACATGCGGCAAGAGGTGTTCCAAAAAAACAAATCAATTAAGATAAAAAGTGTACAATTTATACTTTTTTCCTCGTTCCTGGCCTTTAACTCCACACTTACCAGTTTTGTCTGGATCAGCAGCAAACAGGACTCCCCAAACCGACCAGGCCCAACACAAATCGTTATATAAATAGGTAAAACTACTCTCCTCACCAAATAGACAAAGAGCCTTCCTTCCTCAGAGCCGCCGCTTATCGTTAATCAATGATTTCTTCTGTTTGTAGTTTTTCCGCTAATTTGTCCGCCATTTTGTGTACAGGGTACGGCCACCTATATCCGGACACAAGGAACGGGAAAATCGCTTGCATCATCTACGCCACGTTTGGAATTCCTCTAATGCTGCTGCTTTTAACCGACCTGGGGGATATTCTGGCCGGGCTCCTGTCTTCGGCTTATAAAAACGGAATCACGTTCTGGAGCGGGTTCTGCTCCAAACCGGAGTCCAAGGTGTCTGCGTTACTCTCCAGGAAAAGCTGTTCCGGAAAGTCAAGCTTAGAGTCCACGCTGGACAGCCGAGTGTCCATGAAGGAGCCTTTGAACCTCACCGATGTTTTAAAGAAAGAAGCTGCGGTGAAAACAAAATACCAGCAGATGCGAAACATTAATATTTTTGAACAAATTATTATCAAAGAGCATTTCGAGAGAGAACAGTTAAAATGCAGCAGTTTCCAGAAATCGCTCTCCTGCCCCCAACTAGAGCAGGCGTCGGCGGGCGACTCCGCCATTAAGGACTTGGATAAGCTCGGGGCGGAACTGGAGCAGCTGGATGTGCCCATCGTGCTCATCGCCCTCGTGTTGATGACGTACATCATGTTCGGGGCCTTGGTCCTTCCTTTGTGGGAAGATGGCTGGACGAAGTTGGATGCCTTTTACTTCTGCTTCATCACCTTGACTACCATTGGTTTTGGTGACGTCATCCCCCAGCATCCCAACTACTTCCTGCTGCTCTCCGTTTATATCGTGGTCGGAATGGCCATCATGACCATGGCCTTTAAACTCTTACAGAACCGCATGGTCTGCTTGTATAAGCATTGCATGGCTTGCATCAGCCACGATCAGAAATGATTCCACAGAGAAATGGCAAAAGTAGTCATTTCTTCGCTGGGGAACGCCTTAAACAGACTGCCGGCCTACATTGGGGTGTTTGTGAGATGGGTCATCGCCTCGTATGCCACAAGAATGGCATCAAATGGAACTATTCCTCCCCAGTAGCTCCAATATCCCGGCAAGCTTGTGAAAAACTAAATCTGTCTGTCCGTGCGAGTTATGCCTGGATGACCCAGGGGTCAGAGAATCTATTCTCATTATTATTATTAATATTCTCATTAATTATTATTATTAGTATTATTAGTAGTAAGAGTATTATTATTATTCTCACTATTATTATTATTGTTAGAAGTAGTAGTATTATTATTCGCATTATTATTATTATAATTAATTATTATTAGTATTAGTAGTAGTAAGAGTATTATTATTCTCATTATTCTCACTATTATTATTAGAAGTAGTAGTAGTATTATTTGCATTATTATTATTCTCATTAATTATTATTAGTAGTAAGAGTATTATTATTATTCTCATTATTATTATTAGTAATAGTAGTATTATTCTCATTATTATTATTATTAGTATTATTATTATTCTCATTATTAGTAGTAGTAGTAGTAAGAGTATTATTATTATTAGTCTCATTATTATTATTATTAGTAGTATTATTTTCATTATTATTATTATTATTCTCATTATTATTAGTAGTAGTATTCTCATTATTACTATTAGTATTATTATTAGCTGCCGTTGAGATGCTTTACATCTGACCGAGGAGTCACGCGTTGCATGTTGCAGATATATCGTCTTTATCGAGGCGCCAAGTGAGAAATGCGCTCTTCGTTGTCCGTTCTACGCATTGCGCGGCAGGGAAGCGGATCGTTGCGCAGGGAAAGGTTTGCATTCTATAGAACATTTTACAATCCCTTATATTGTCATGTGGGAGATTTACACCAATAGCCAATTAAATAACAATTCACGGAATAAATAGCTTTGAATGAAAAACCTAAATGTATGTATTTGTCCTACGCAGATTTGTTCTACATATAGATTTTGTGTTTTGGGTGGAAGATGAGGATATGGGGCATTATTTGCTAAATACACAAGCAAACGTAGCGGCTGAGAAATCGGCTGCATGGACGCCCGTAAATCCCCCGCTGAGCCCTAAAGTGCTGCAGGTTCAGTCGGTGAAAATAAAGAAACCGGAAGTGCTTGAAATGTGTATCTTTTGTGTAAAATCACACGGTCCGTTTATTCATTTCCTTTCTTATATATTATATCTGCTACGTCTGTTACATTATTCCAGCCAACGTGTTCATGTACATTAAAGATAAATGGGCTTTAACAATTCTGCTCATGTTTCTTAACCCCAGTTTCATTCTGGAGCCCAAATACCTGCGCGACCGCCCCTTGGTCACACGTACAGGTGAGGAGCAAGGGCAACCCTGCTTGGTGCCCAGGAGCTAACATGAGATCAAAAATGAAGCAAAAGAGAAAAATGAACCTCTTCCAATCTTCTAAAATGACTGCCGGCTGCGCAGGAGCGTGTATACTAGCAGCCAACCCCTCACATGGAATCCACATGGCCTTACCTGGAACCCACAAAAAGGGACAGGCACGCAGAAGCCCTCGCAAAGCCAATCCCATTTCAGTCAATCTGCAAGTTGTTTCGCATACGTTAGCATGTGAGAGAATGCGACTGGTCAGCAGAATTAACCCTTAGCATGACTGACCGCTCAACTTCTTAGTGAAAAGACCCAATCGTCTACCTACATTCCAGCCGGCTTTATCCATAATAATTGTAATTACAACTCACAGCCAGCAGGTGGCGAGCTTCCTATCACCTGAAAGCTTTGTGGTAATCAATTGTTCCTGAAGAGCTAACACTTTTATTGTTTTAATTCCATTACCTTTCTCCTGTGTTTGGGGTTACAGACATTTGGGTCTTTTCAGTAAAATGCACGTTGGCACCTGTATCTACCGTACCGCCAACCAGACAGGCATCTTTTGTTTCTCATGAAGTACTAGAAAACCAGAAGGGTCTGTTACCCAGAAGTCGAATGATCAGTCTAGTTAAGGGTTAACCCAACTGCTTTCCGGTTGATATTTCGGGCCCATGAGAGATAATTTGTGGTTTTTGACGAAAAGTTAGTATTATTGCTAAATTTTCCTTTACGGACTCCCAGCGGCAAAGAAAAAACTTCCAAAGCTTGTGGAACGTACAGAAAACATATTCAAAAGCTTTCGCCAACGGGTGCAGATCCTAAGATTTCAGGGAACCCGCATTCAAGCTATTTTATTTGAAAGTAGTTTCTCATCGTTCTTCTTCAGTAGTTCTTTTTATTTTATTATATTTTTTATTTTAACTTATTATATATTTTCAGCTTTAAATTAGCCATAATAGCAGCCTCCCATCGATAATAAAATTTGTACATTTTGCTAGTGCAACAGCGTAAAGCTGGGATTTTATTAAAGACAGGAGGCGAGTATTATTCCTCCCCTTTTCTGCATCTCCCCTTCTCACTATTGCTTACCTTTTTCCTTTAGGTTAATATTTCTTGGATGATTAAGTTATTCAAGTTGTTGACTTTTCATTCCCCTCAAGATTCTTGATAGATGTCATTAAATGTGAGTGATTACTCGGAAGGTTACTCGGTTTAGTTCAGTGTTGTTCTAAAGGAAGATTTAGCAATAATAGGATCCTCCTGTCCTTAGTAAAATCTGATTTGCCCCCTCCGGACCCTGATGGGATCTGTGACAAGCTAAGAACACTGAGAGCTTTGCCTACATTTCCATAAACACTACCTGCGCATGGCCACTAGATGGAGCTAAAGCACTGACTTCAGGTTATCAACTGCGCTGAATGATAATAATAATCATAATCATCATCATAATCATAACAATAATAATCCTAATAATACTATAACATAATAATAATAATAATCATCATCATAACAATAATAATAATCCTAATAATACTATAACATAATAATAATCATCATCATCATAACAATAATAATAATCCTAATAATACTATAACATAATAATAATCATCATCATCATCATCATCATCATAATAATAATCCTAATAATACTATAACATAATAATAATAATAATAATAATAATAATAATAATAATAATAGTTAATTGTCAAAAACGTACTTGATGTAAATGATAAAAAAGCATAGAAGGCTGGCAGCAGCACCGGTGGCTAAACATAGGACGTGTGATTTATTATTTTTATATTATTATATTAATATTACTACTGTTATTACTGCACACGTTAGCATCATCAATTCATCACATGGAAGATTCTTAGATATTTATAATAACCCAGACACGCAGCGAGGCCTACCATGTTCTGGGCACTCTGGGCACTCAAACCTCTTCTGGGTTTTCTGCACCAATTATAAGACATTTTACAAAACTTAAAACCTGTTAACTTAGCAGCCAATCAGGAAGGGGCATCCAGGTGCATGGTGGGATACGTCTTCTCAGCAAAACTGTCAATATGTAAATCTTTTTTTAGAAAGCTGTTGGGTAAAGGTTAGAATATAAGGGGCAATTATTTTACCCTCTACTGATTGACGGATCTGCAGATTCCCAAGGCGCTGGGCAGTGAATGGTTGAAGGGGCAGTTTCTTACAGTGAATGGGGCAGTTTGTCACCTAACTATTTGCGATACATTTTGGGGGTTCAGTGCCAGGCTGGTGACTCTTGTTATCTCTTTGGCAATGCGAGGGTTATAATGAATAGGACTCCATATCCTGATGCATTGTATGGAACTCGCGTTCGCCATCATCCTACGTACCCCGCTGTGAGGCAGCTTTCAGCAGTTCAAGCCCCGGGACTGGTTTTGCCCTCCCTGTTTCCGCTGATTTGAATGCCGAGCTCCCATTGGCCAGTGAAGTCGCGGAGAGAGCGTTTCCGCCCGAGGTGAAGTCCGGTGACGGATTGCCGCGGTTCTGGATTGTGGCGCGTGCAGCCAGCGGCGTCCGCAAATAAGGGCGGATGGGAAGTAATTATCTCACCGGCTCCTTTGCCTAAAAAGCTTTAATTCTTGATTTCATTTCTTATTAAGTGTTTAGCGAGACGAAGGCGCCGACGTCTCCATGTCGTTACATCGCACGGCCTTCAAGCCATTGGCCCTCAGCTTGATGAAGATGATGCAGTCGGGCGCTTGGCACCACTAAACGGTTCAATATTCTAGAATGTATTTTATAATCTTCCGCCGTTTAGCCGACGTGGCCCCGGAACGGAAGGTCCATCTAATGACTGCCCGACCACCAGCCTGGGGGTTACATCCAGCCTCCTCGTGAAGACCCCGATCCTTAACGGGGGGATTTTAAGCGTTTTTTCCTTTTTAGTTCAAGTTCCTGCCAATCCGGTTTGTATTCAGAGGGAAGACGACGAGGATTTCCCGCCGCTCCACGAATGAAACCCGATTTATTTCCATCCTCAAAGGATGATAATAATCGCCACAAATAACCAGAGTGACCGAGTCTGTTCCACCCGAGCGCAAATCATCAATCGCTCAATAAAAAGGAGCGCGGGGGGAGATTAAAGGGAAGCGGCGCTTTTATGGAGACTTCAAAGGTTTCTTTGTTGAAGGAATGAAAACGCAGAATATCCAGAAATGCCTGGCTCGGGGCACCTTCTCAGGGTGATCGGGGTAACCTGCAGGTCTGTGTTTGGTTCCGCTCACCGTGATCGAAACGCAGGTTGGATTCTAGAAGGATCCAGAAAGAAGCAAAGAAATAATAACTTAATAAACAGGGGAGGACTGGGGGCCACATTCAGCTGGCGGGCTCTATAAACGTGTTACACGCCACAGAAGAATGTGCCCTCTCCAGAACACGCAGCACAACGCGCATACACGCCTCGTCACGAAGCTCAGCAAGGATCCAGTCCAGAGGGGAACCCTCTGTAAATTAAAGATAACTGGAAATTGCCCCCCCCTGGACTCCAAATCTATCTAACTTCTAATCCCAGAACAATGTGCAACAACTCCCACCACTCACAGGCATAGTCCTAGAGGTCTGGGAATCATCAAACCCAGTGCTACTGGTCTGAGGCCCCCTCGCTGAATGGGTTCTTGTGGCCCCTACTCTGGGAAGGCATATCATTATTTCCTGACTTATCTAATGATGGAACCGTAAGTACCCTGAAGTAGGGTTTGTCAGCCTGTGATGCCCCGGCAGGGGTAATTTACAAACCGTCCCTCTTGTGAGATAGATGACAGGAAGCAGCTGATATTAGGGCTAATTGGTTTAAATCAGGTTAATGGCGGTATCTGGAAGGCGCGAGGAGCAATTTGTCTGGCAGCAGAGAGGGCTCTACGTGCCGCTGCGGCTTCCGCCGGTGACTACAGGGGTGGCCCCGGCGTCCATCAGAGCTCTTCGTGTCTGTGATGAGGCTTCGCTCTCCTTTTCGCTATTCGAAGCCCGTCGGATAAATGAGTTGGCCGCTCTGTGAAGCCACTAAATAAAAACCTGGCCGGGGTTTTTTTTGCTCCGTACAGTACGTTTTTTGCTCCATACGGTAGGTTTTTTGCTCCATACAGTGTTTTTTGCTCCGTACGGTAACTTTTTTGCTCCGTACGGTGGCTTCACCACCATGAAACTTTAACAAACTAACAATATTTCCTAACCCGATACGTTCCCTTTCACTCTACGATCTATTTTACTGGATCGCATAGATAATCCTAATTTCCTATTGATATGAAGAAGGCAGGAAGGTCAGGGCCGATCCTTCTGCCACGAGGGGTAAATAGGCGACCCAGGGGCTGGGGCCCTAAGCGTCTGGACTTTTGCAGAACGCGCGGTTTGACCGGAATCGGCTGCTGTTTGCTTTATTTTGATGAAAATTCCCGGTAAAGTAAAAATTGTGCGTTGACCCAGACAAATAACCCTTCATTTACCTGTCCTTGTGCGACTCGCTATTGACAGAAAATAACCCGGGGCGCTGAGCGCGCATGCAGATCGCACGCAGGTCGCCGATGGTTGCTGTGAGACAAACCTAATTATATTGCACAGAATCTCAAGTGCCACAAAAAGGCATCTGGAAGGTTTATTGACGGCGTTTGTGGGAAGCGACAGGCGGCCACTTCTAGAGGACACAATCTCAGTGACGGGTATTGGGGCACAGTTACCCCCGGCCTTGAAGGCTGGGTAGGTATTCTGTGTTTGCCCCTGGATCCCGGCACACAAACGCTTTAAACGTTGGGTTTGGTTCTTCGATGACCGGAAGCCTCCTCCCGGGGTGTGAAATAACTCTCCATAAAGCTAACCCAGTCCCATCTGCCCCTCTCACAGGTTTCGGGGGCCGTATACCCCTCGATGACAGAAGAGGCAAAAGTCAGAACTGGGGCAAACCCTGATTTATCAGCATCGCACTCTGAGGCCCCGAGCAGCAGCATAAATAAATAAATATATGACATGTGAGCCCCCCCCGGAGCCACCAATAATTATTACCTCATCACTGAGCTGACATCATGATAACACACAGGTGGAATGGAAGGAAGTTTTACTTTACTGAGAGGGTGGTGGATAAGTGGAACAGCCTCCCAGCAGAGGTGGTAGAGGGTAATACAGTGAGGGGATTAAACATGCATGGGATAGACATACGGCTCCTGAATCTAAGACGAGACCAACGACTGATTAAGGTTTGAGTCTTTGCAGCAGGAGAAACGGCCGACTAGACGGGGGCCGCCGGGGGGCCGATCTGCCGGCAGGGTCTACGTCTCTATAAGCCATTTGATCTTTGATCTGCCCTCAGACCAAGAGACGGTTATTATCAGAAATTCTGTACGGGAACAGACAGATTCATTGCTGCCAAGCCACCCGGCGCTGAACGCGTTAACTATACCCAACGTATTTAACCCTGCCAGCACCGGAGGCGTGAGAGACACATCACTGGCCCCGTGGGCCCTGAAAGGGTTAATGAGAAGTATAAAGGAATCCATTTCCGTGAACGTTATTATTCTAGCGAGTTGGTGAAAAATGCTGATATTAGAAGCAAATGGAAAGCCATAAATTATTTAAGGATTTCGTTAGCCCGGGGCGGCCTGATTATTTCTGGACTGGTTAATAACGAGCCGCATATTCCCGGGGTAATTAATCAGAGGATCCCGAGTTATATAAACCCCACAAAATGAAAGAGATCGGGGGGATCATCGCCGGGGGGCTGGAGGTTGTATGAGAACAGATAACTTATTAATGGGTTCCAGTACGGGGGGAAGACCCATTGGCGCCCCTCCTGGATCGTTAGTCTGTTAAAGGGACCCTGTTGGAGTTTGTTTGGCTCGTCCCTCATACAGAGCCGGTTACCCAAGGTGGAAAAGAATCGTTCTGCGTCCCACAAGCCGGTAGATCCCGTGGGCAGCCCAAGACCTTCCCAACGTGGCCACCATGACTGGGACCGGGATAACTCTTCTCATCTCTTTCGAGGCGCCTCTGAAAAGGTTGCCAGCCCAGTCCTCTTGGCAGATCAGTGGCCTATATATAACGATGAACAGAATGTGGTAATTACTGAATCTTGCCCCACTATTGAGGCTCCAGGACTGGGAAGAACTGCCCCACAGGAGACCAACTTCTGGATTAAGGGTTCCACATCCAGGATGGTGAATGTAGGGCCGGCCGAAGACTTAACGCTGCCTGGGGCGAACTTTAAAATGCCCCCTCCCACCGGTACTTACCCTTAAACAGTCCTGCGGCGAGTCTCCCTGTGCTGCCACGGTGCCGGCTTGTAATGCTGAGCGCCGGAAATTCACGTCACTTCCGGCGCTCTGCATTACAAGCCGGCACCGAGACCGAACAGGGAAACTCGCCGCAGAGGAGAGAGAGAGGGGCGCCGAGCGGGTAAGCGAAAACCACTCGGTGCCCCTCTCTCTCTCCTCCGCTTCAAAAAAAACCCCAAAAAAAAACGCTTGGGGCGGCAAAGTGCCGCCCCTTCTGAAGTGCCGCCTGGGGCAATTGCCCCAGTCGGCCCCATTGTAGGGCCGGCCCTGGCCCCCTGCAGGGTGTGGGGTGTATAAACTCACCGATGGCAATTATTACTGTTATGCCCCCCACATCCAGCAGGGGGCAGCACTTTACATGCCCCTCCGGCCCAACGTGGGCTTCATGCTGTGACCTTGATCCTGTGTCAGTCATGACGCCCCCGGTTTATGAAATATATAAAATATATTAAATATACAGGGCCTGGAGAGGCATAAAAAAAGCATGGGGGCCACATCCGGCCCACGAGAGATTCTATATCCATTCGGAATCTTTGACTCAGCCCTAATAAATCCTCATCTCGCGTCACCTTATTGTGGCAAATAATTGCTGATTGTAAGCCTTGTGAGACGGGGCCGGTATCTGTGTACTCAGCTGGGCCCCGGGAATCTGCCTCCGGGAGACGGATGATGTCACAGCGAGCTTCGGGACACACGGCAGCCGGGGGGGCACTTATCCTGGAAAATGTTTCTGCCGGTATTACTACATCACGGAACGAGCTTCTCCTGGACACTCTTCAGTTTTATGTAGCGCCATCAAATACCGTCGTGCTGTACAATATATTTAGAATCCGTTAAATCCAGATGAAGTTTTACTTATTTCCCAAAATGCGTTTCTGGATAATTCTCATACAAGGACATTAATTTATAGAAATGATAGTGACCCTCATCCCGTCCCATCATCCTAAACCAGATCTGCCTGCCCTGACCACCATCCCAAACCAGATCTGCCTGCCCTGACCACCATCCCAAACCAGATCTGCCTGCCCTGACCACATCCTAAACCAGATCTACCTACCCTGACCCCCATCCCAAACCAGATCTGCCTGCCCTGACCCCCATCCCAAACCAGATCTGCCTGCCCTGACCACCATCCCAAACCAGATCTGCCTGCCCTGACCACATCCTAAACCAGATCTGCCTGCCCTGACCACCATCCCAAACCAGATCTGCCTGCCCTGACCACATCCTAAACCAGATCTATCTACCCTGACCACCATCCCAAACCAGATCTGCCGGATCTGTAGCTTATTTCTTATTTAAAGAACGACAAACCTTTTCTATCGCCGAGTAATTTCCATCCCGCAGAAGCGGCGTTCGCGCTGCCGGCCGGACCGAAATCTCATGAATTAATATTAGTTTTCGGGCAGCTGGTTTATATCTGATCAAATTTCTTTATTAGATTCAGACAAATACTTTTTTCCGCCTCTGTATGTGACAGCGCAGATTACATGATAACGCGTAACAAAGGACCCGTGTGTCATATATATCCGTACAGCACACGTAAATATTACCAGCTTGCCCCCACGGTGCCTGCTTGTTGCCCCTTGCGGTTATTATTACCCTATAAAGAGGTGAGTCGGTTGGAGGAACGCCGGTGCTTGATCCCCCCTTACGCCAGCACGTTTCGGCTGATAACCTCTATCGTCAGTTGCCTGGTGTCGGGGCAGAAAGGATGCCCCAGAGGCTGTAGCTCCAAATACAGCAGTAAGAGGGCGCCAGGAGGCAGCCGGGACTTTGGGGAGCGCTCGCCCTTTGGCTCGGCCCCTGCTGAGGGTCTGGCTTTAGCCCCATTTATCTCACAGCCTTTCTCTTTGCAGCGTGGACTGGTTTCCAGTTCAGCCCCAGTAAGTGGAGTGAGTTTGCTGGGCGGCTGCTGGTTGGGTGGTGGTAACCAGCGTTCGGATCACAGGCTGGAGCAACAGACAGAGATCTCTGGTGACGCGAGGAGGAGCTGGGTAAGAGGGGCTGCCTGTGCCCCCCCTCTCTCTGCCCCCCTCCCCTCTCTCTCTCTCTGCCCCTTCCCCTCTCTCTGCCCCCCCTCTCTGCCCCCTCCCCTCTCTCTGCCCCCTCCCCTCTCTCTGGTCCTCTCCCCTTCTCACTAGGTCTCTCTGAGTCTTCTTCAGTCTCTCCATCTGCAGCCAACAGCTGGAGCAGAGGATCAGCCTGTGGGTACCCAGGTGAGTCTGCATCTGCCCCATCCCAAACCTGCAGCCGAGACCCCTGTGCCACTATTTGCCCCATCCCAAACCTGCAGCCGAGACCCCTGTGCCACTATTTGCCCCATCCCAAACCTGCAGCCGAGACCCCTGTGCCACTATTTGCCCCATCCCAAACCTGCAGCCGAGACCCCTGTGCCCCTATTTGCCCCATCCCAAACCTGCAGCCGAGACCCCTGTGCCACTATTTCCCCATCCCAAAGCTGGACCCGAGACCCCTGTGCCACTATCTGCCCCATGTGAAAGCAGGACCCCTGTATCTGCCCCGTCATAAGGATCCCCGCTGGATGCCTCGTGTTACTGGGAGCTTCACGCGTTGCAGGTCCCCTCGGAGCCTCCAGCCGAAAATATTCAAACTCCACTTGTCCTATATTCCCAGGATCCGCATTTAACCTAATTTAAGCTTTCTGTCCCCGACGATGCGATGTGCGGGGCAGATACGCGCACAAAACATTGCATTTCCATTTATTTCTCTATTTTCTGTGTTTTCTTCAAAAAATGCTTCACTAGAGAGAATTTCATGAAATCAGCGATTTCCTCATCAGCCTTAATAACAGATGACGGAGCGATGAGAATTCAGAATTAGACCCCGGAATTAGACGTGAAGGGTTAACCCCACCATATACAAAAATGCTTGTTTTTTGAGAAATAAAAGACCCTCAAGTCTCAGAACTTTGCCTTAATTTGATGCTTCTCTTAACCCTTTGCGTATCAAGCAGGGAACGTACTACTGATTCCTGAGGCAGTCAAAGGGTTAAAACAAATGAAGCAGAAAAAATCATAATCCGCTGATTTGTGGCGGGTGACACTCGGCCGCGGCGTCCGTCACCTTAATGCGCAAAGAGCCCTCTGCCCCCCACGCACGACTCCGTTTATTAAAATCCCGTTAGAATCTGACAATTTTATTAAAAACAGATATTTATCATTTCTGATTGTTTCTTCCCGTTATCAGGAAACATTAGAGCAGATCCTGATACCCCCGGGGCAGATATGGAAACTATCAGGGTTTGCTCCGAATCTCAGAGTTTTTACCCCAGTCTCGGTGTGAATGAGCAGATTATCAGGGTTTTTGCCCCAGTCTCGGGGTGAATGGGCAGATTCTCAGGGTTTTTACCCCAGTCTTGGGTGAAGGGGCAGATTCTCAGGGTTATTGCCTCAGTCTCGGGGTGAATGGGCAGATTCTCAGGGTTTTTGCCCCAGTCTCGGGGTAAATGGCCAGAGTCTCAGGGTTTAACCCCGGTCTCAGTCAGGGGCGGATGATTTAGGGTCTCTGATAGTTTTGGGGGTCTGGCTGACGGCCCCTCTCCTTGTGTTCGCAGGGTCCGTGTGGTCGCCATGTCGGTCTCCGAGCTGAGCGTCTTCCGGTGGCTCCGGGAGGGCAGAGAGTCGCGCCGGTTAATCCTGC
Organism: Spea hammondii; assembly: GCA_029215755.1. Taxonomy (NCBI): domain Eukaryota; kingdom Metazoa; phylum Chordata; class Amphibia; order Anura; family Pelobatidae; genus Spea; species Spea hammondii. The sequence continues at coordinate 34,708,310 of JARDYJ010000011.1, read as the reverse complement.
TCATCGTTTACATCGCGCTGCTGCTGGATAACATGCTGCTCACCGTGGTCGGTACGTACAAAGCGTCTCCGTCCGGCTCCGGCCCCTCAGGTGGCGTTTTTGGGGTTCTGGATGATCTTTTTGTGATTAATGAGGTTTTTATTTCTTCTGGAAAGAAATTAGAGAGACATCCGTTTATACTGAGAGTCCCAATAGCAATGCGAAGGGTTAATGTACCCCTAGCTATGGCTTGGCGAGGGGCATTAGTGGCAAAAAGAGAGAGAGAGGGTTCTACCCCTTTACAAATCTCTGGTCAGATCTCATAGCGTAGTGGCTACAGTGCTGGAGACCCCATCTCTGCAGGATCAAAATGATCAGAAAAGACTGAGGGGTCTCAATATCGCCGGCTTGGGGGGGCAGACGGGGGGAGGGAGACGGGGAGAGATATTTTAATACATAAAGTACAGGAGGGAATTTATTTCAAAGGAGGAGAAAAGTTACAAGAAGCCAGAATCTGACACTAGAGAGTCAGAGACTGAGATGGAATGGAAGGAAGTTTTACTTTACTGTGAGGGTGATAGATAAGTGGAACAGCCTCCCAGCAGAAGTGGTAGAGGGTAATACAGTGAGGGGGTTAAACACGCCTGGGATAGACATACGGCTCCTGGATCTAAGACAAGACCAACGACTGATTAAGGTTTGAGTCTTTACAGCAGGAGAAACGGGCGACTAGACGGGGGCCGCCGGGGGCCGATCTGCCGGCAGGGTCTGGGTTTCTAAGTGCAAATGCTATAAATTCTGTGAATGCGCGAGAAAGTCCTGCGTCAGGCGAGGAACGAGGTCGTAAACCCGGCAGAGATCATGTTGGTTTCACGTTAAAATATCCAATAATCGGTAAAATAAATGCCAGGAATTATTCTTTTAGCCGGTTTGTCTCCGGCGGTCGTTCTGCCGGGAAATGAAAATATTTGTGTGAAGTAAATAAGGTTGGGTCTCCTGCGCAGAGATTTGGGGTGAGAGCCGCGTCTGGGACCCCGGCCCTGGGGACTTTCACTGTCAGCCCCGTCTGATGCTCGGCTCACGTCGGGCCGCTCTGAGGATCCGGCTCCAGAACGGCTTCCAAATGTATCTAACGGCTATAACGGATATAATATATATAACAGCTATAACGTATATAACGGATATAATGGATATAATGAATATAACGGATATAATATATAGAACGGCTATAACGTATATAACGGATATAATATATATAACAGCTATAACGTATATAACGGATATAATGTATATAACGGCTATAACGTATATAACGGATATAATGTACATAACGGATATAATGTACATAACGGATATAACGGCTATAACGGATATAACGGATATAACGGATATAACGGATATAATATATATAACGGATATAATGTATATAACGGGTATAACGTATATAACGGATATAATGTACATAACGGATATAATATATATAACGGATATAATATATATAACAGCTATAACGGATATAACGGATATAATGGATATAACGGATATAACGGATATAATATATATAACGGATATAATGTATATAACGGGTATAATATATATATATATATAACGGATATATCAGATATAACGGATATAATGTATATAACGACTATAACGGCTTTAACGTATATAACGGATATAATGTATATAACGGATATAATGTATATAACGGATATAACGGATAAAATATATATAACGGCTATAATGTATATAACGGATATAACGGGTATAATATATATATATAACGGATATATCAGATATAACGGATATAATGTATATAACAACTATAACGGCTATAACGTTTATAACGGATATAATGTATATAACGGATATAACCGATATAACCGATATAATGTATATAACGGATATAATGTATATAACGGATATAATATATATAATGCATATAACGGATATAATGTATATAACGGATATAATGTATATAACGGATATAACGGATATAATGTATATAACGGATATAATATATATAACGGATATAATATATATAACAGCTATAACGGATATAACGGATATAATGGATATAATGTATATAACGGATATAATGTATATAACGGATATAATGTATATATCGGATATAACGGATATAATGTATGTAACGGATATAATGTATATAACGGATATAATATATATAACGCATATAATGTATATAACGGATATAATGTATATATCGGATATAACGGATATAATGGATATAACATATATAATGTATATAATGGATATAACGGATATAACGGATATAATGGATATAACATATATAATGTATATAATGGATATAACGGATATAACGGATATAATGGATATAACATATATAATGTATATAACGGATATAATGTATATAACGGATATAATGTATATAACGGATATAATATATATAACGCATATAATGTATATAACGGATATAATGTATATATCGGATATAACGGATATAACGGATATAACGGATATAACATATATAATGTATATAATGGATATAACGGATATAACGGATATAATGGATATAACATATATAATGTACATAACGGATATAACGGATATAACGGATATAATGTATTTGGCGTCGGGTTGTTTTAGGGAAACAATGTTTCTGGGGCAGAAGAATCTCTTTCCATATTGCGGGGGTCCGGATCTCGGTGCCGGGAGGGAGGGGGTCCGGTTTAGTCGGTTCACTCGTTCCTGGCGCAGCTGCCTTTGCCAGATTATTATCACCCGGAGCGTCCCAATCAGCGCCTTCCCATTAGTGCGTTCGCCGCTATTACCTCAACGCGATGAAAGGAGACTTTTGTGCTCCTCGTCTGCAAACAGGACGTGTCAGGGAGGGGGCGGCTGCTCTCAACAAACAGGACAGAGGGGAACACGCAAGAAACAGACGCGTCCTCCCCATATATAATATATATATATTCTATATAAATGATCCGTCTCCACGTCCCGCATCGCATTCCATGAAATAATCAGTTTGTTAAAATCATCTGTTCAATATGATGGCGATATAAAAATAATAATAACACACATTGTACAGCGCTGCAGAGTATGACGGCGATATATAAATAATAATAACACACATTGTACAGCGCTGCGGAGTATGACGGCGATATATAAATAATAATAACACACATTGTACAGCGCTGCGGAGTATGATGGCGATATAAAAATAATAATAACACACATTGTACAGCGCTGCAGAGTATGACGGCGATATATAAATAATAATAACACACATTGTACAGCGCTGCGGAGTATGATGGCGATATAAAAATAATAATAACACACATTGTACAGCGCTGCGGAGTATGACGGCGATATATAAATAATAATAACACATTGTACAGCGCTGCGGAGTATGACGGCGATATATAAATAATAATAACACATTGTACAGCGCTGCGGAGTATGACAGCGATATATAAATAATAATAACACACATTGTACAGCGCTGCGGAGTATGACAGCGATATATAAATAATAATAACACACATTGTACAGCGCTGTGGAGTATGATGGCGATATATAAATAATAATAATAACACATTGTACAGTGCTGCGGAGTATGACAGCGATATATAAATAATAATAACACATTGTACAGCGCTGCGGAGTATGACAGCGATATATAAATAATAATAACACACATTGTACAGCGCTGTGGAGTATGATGGCGATATATAAATAATAATAATAACACATTGTACAGCGCTGCGGAGTATGACAGCGATATATAAATAATAATAACACACATTGTACAGCGCTGCGGAGTATGACGGCGATATATAAATAATAACACACATTGTACAGCGCTGCGGAGTATGACAGCGATATATAAATAATAATAACACATTGTACAGCGCTGCGGAGTATGATGGCGATATATAAATAATAATAACACATTGTACAGCGCTGCGGAGTATGACGGCGATATATAAATAATAATAATAATAACACACATTGTACAGCGCTGCAAAGTATGATGGCGATATATAAATAGTTAGTAGTATTATATTATTATTAGTAGCAGTATAATTTCTATTATTATTATTATTAATATTATTATGTTATTTGTTTGCTTCTTGTTTCACTGTCATTCATAATAAGGATTTGGGGACATTTGCGTGTTCTGGACACATGTAAAGCTTTGACGTGTACACGAGGCAGTCTCATCATGTATGAAGGGAAACGGTATATTTTGGGGGGGAGAAGGGAACGTCGGAGCCGTCAGCTTGGTGGATAAAAACATGATTGTGATAATGTGCCACAGCTGGAAGGTGAAGCCCCTGGGCAGCGGGACCCCCGTAGTCATTTATTTGGTGGTATTTGCGCAGGTTTAACTCCACGTAATTAAATAATCAATCAGATCGTGTTTTACTCGGAGACTGAAACCCGATCAATACGAATATCTCCACATGCGGCTCGGAGACTGAATTCTAGAACAGCCATAAAACGAGAATTCCGCAAAGAAATAATACATAAAAAAATAATAAATAATAGCAAAGAAATAATACATAAATAATAATAAAGAAATAATAAATAATAATAAAAATAATAATAATAATAAAGAAATAATAAATTAATAATAATAAAGAAATAATAAATAATAATAAAGCACATTTTCACATCGTGGACGTTATGGTTTGTAAATTATTTCGGATTTCCCTGGAAACACAGAACCGGCTGATACGTCGAGCTTCTCATAAGCGGATCACATAATGAATATCAGGACGGTCTCCTTGTAGCGTTTTTGTGTTAATTGACCGGTCCCGTTAGTTTAAGCCGCCAGCCCCCCGGCTCTGAAGGTCAGTTCTCTGTAAAACTCTCCGCAGAGCTGCTTGGCTTTACCCGTTTTTCTTTGATGACGGCTTTTCAATTGTAAAATAAAAATACATAAATACAAAAGGTGGCAGTTCTCAATAATCCGGGAAATATTCTGATTTTGGTTCATCGCTCGGGGCATGTGGTAGAAAAAAGCAAGTCCGTTTCTGGCATCATAAGACCTATTCTATTGTTCTAATATTTTATTGTTATGTCCCGAGTTCATGCTTTAACTCGCTCTGTGGGAGAACAAATTCTGCCCTAATGCCCCGTGTCCTCTCTCTCTGTCTCCAGTCCCCATAATCCCCAGCTACCTCTACACGCTGACACATGAAGCCAACGGAAGCGACCCCCACGGGGGTCCGAGTGGGCCGACCGCTGCCAGCGGCTATCAGATGATTTTCTCCTATTATGACAACACGTCCCTAATCATTAGTAACGGCACTCGGGGCTCGGAGCTGCCCGGACCACATGGGATCCCGACCCAACCACCCAGCGTCTCCACCGCGGCTGCCTCGTCCGACTGCCCCAAGGCCGACTCGACTCTACTCAATGAAAATGTCAAAGTTGGCTTATTATTTGCTTCCAAGGCTACGGTTCAGCTGCTGACAAACCCGTTCATTGGCATCATGACCAACAGGTACGTCTACGGGTGAAAGAGAATGCCATGCGGTCACAGAAAGTCTGTCTATATCTATATATGTATATATATGTGTGTATATATGTATATATATATATATATATATATATATATATCAGTAACCAGGGCCTACAGTGAGTGAAAGAGCCAGAGGGTCATTAATAACCCTGAACCCCTAATAACTATTTTACTAAGATTTCTGCTCCCTGACTAGATCCTTCCTGTGCTCCTTCTCAGGGTTTCCTAAAAGCCCCATTTGGTGGGGCAGGTGTATAGATGACAAGAATGTTTGCGGTGAGCTGGGCAGTTAGGTGACTGCGCCACTGGGGTACATGGTTGGGTTTGCCCCCCCGGCCCCAACCGCTGACATGGAAACAGCCTATCGGGAATGAGATTTCACTCCATTCGGTTTGGAGACTGGGGAGGTTTGTGAGACATGGAGGAAAAAAAACCCAGAGAGCCAAACCCTGGATAAAGCCGAGGCGTTTCACGCTCCGTGATCCTGTCTTTTCTCTTGCAGGATCGGCTATCAGATCCCGATGTTCGCCGGGTTCTGCATCATGTTTCTGTCCACAGTCAGTAAGTATTTCCAGATCCCGGTGATCAGCGCAGGTCCCACCACCGAATGAAACGTCCGTCTTATCAGAGAGTGCGGGGATCGGAGGCTCGGAACACGACTGTATCCCTTCCTTACAGATCATATCAGAGTATTTGGGACGTTTCCATCTGTTTCGGGGACGCTTTTTACTTTCAATAGTTTTTTATTCATTTTCAAAGAAATAAGAAGTACAAATAACACAAATAGTAATACATGGGAGACAGTCGCAGCCGTCATTACAGTGAAAATTCAAACCATCTTGAAAAAGCATTTATCTCAGTTACATTTTAACGTTACAAGGTAATAAAAAACGTAAACTAGAAAACTTCCCTGTAAAGGAAGAGGAACAGAACAGTACTTTAAAAAATCATGAGTGTATATCTGCTCAAGTGTTTTCTAGTGAATCGTTTTAATGGTCGTCATGCCGCACCAGTGAGGATGACTGTAGTTACAGATAGCATTTGTTAAATTGAAGAGAGTTGGTCTGGAATCCTTAAATATACTAAAGAACCTCAAATATCGATACAATAGGATGAAGAATACCATGGTTTCCATCTGATAGAGAATTTTTTCTGCCTGAACCTCTAGCTAGAATTTTTTTATGTGAACATTTAAAAGCTAACCGCCAATCTTGAAGGGCTACATTTATTCCTATATCATTTTCCCATTGTTTTATGGGACGCATTTTATTACATTTATCAGATTTAGTGTTAAGAGTATATATAGGTTTTCATCCCTTCATATCAGATGAGACGTATTTGAGAGTGAAGTTATCTACATGCAAAGAGGAGGGGGTCAAAGATTGTAAAAAATGTTCAATACGTAGATATTTGTAAAAATCCTTATTGGATAAATTATATGTGCGTTTCAAATGTCATTAATCCATTAGCATCATATGAATGCTTGACATGAGATATACCCCCTAAAGACCAGTTAGTTAATTCAAGCCCTGGACTGGAGGCCCGAATTATTGACAACGGTCGTTCCCTAGGCTTGGGCACCGTAGAGGAAGCTAAGGCAATGACATTGCAGCCAAACATTATATGAGGCTTTTACTAATGGGCTTGTGAGAGGAGGCCTGTGAAGGTTCCAGGCTGGAAGCAGCAAAAGATCACTCATTTTGTAGGGATATACCGAGGAATTTTCAATGTGGACCCAATGTGAATTAGGAGTATCGCACCACCACTCTTTTAGGAGAGTTATCAAAGTAGATATGTAATAACCTTTAATATTAGGCATCCCAATCCCTCCGGCGAGTTTTGATTTAGTGATAATGGTAGCCGATAATCGTGGTCTCTTCCCAGCCCATACAAAACGTGACAGAATTCTATTTATTTTAATGAAGAAGGACTCAGGGGGGTGTATGGGCAATGTCGGGGACGCTTGTTAAACGAGGAACAATCGTAATTCTCACAAATAAACAAAGTTTTAGTCGCTGTCCAGTAACGCCGGATTTTCCTTCTCTCCGCAGTGTTTGCGTTCTCGGGGACATACTCGCTACTCTTCATCGCTCGCGCCATGCAGGGAGTTGGGTCGTCATGTTCTTCTGTAGCAGGTAACACCCAGGGCTTTTCCCGAGGAGATGGAGCAAAGTGCGGCTCTCCCCACTCTCCCGGTATGGAGAATGGAGGGACACAGAGCACACGCTCGGTATTAATAAAGATGGCGCCGAGTGGGATTAATGCCGCCAGTGCCTGGGATTAATCAAATAAATGTAGCAAATTTGGGTAATTTAGGTTATTGGTAAAAAACAACATTTTTTTCTACTTTTTAACCCGTTAAGTGCCTTTTGAAAGGAGATCACACGCACGTCATTATTATAATGAATCCGCGCAGGGTCATACATGGAGGGGCTCCGGGTCTCCAGGGGACTAAAAAAAAACACTGTGCAAAAGTTCTAGGCAGGTGTGAAAAATGCTGTAAATGAAAAATTCTTTCAAAAATAGACCTTACTAGTTTATTTTATTATTTAACAAAAATGCAAAGCCAGAGAACGGGAAAAAAACAAATGAAATCAGTATTTGGCGACCGCCGTTTGCCTTCGGTTCTTCTCGGTGTCTCGCGCAGGTTTTTCGGCAGGCAGGTCGTTCCAGACATCAGGGAGAAATAGCCAAAGTTCTGTGGACTTCAGCTCTTCAATCGCTTCTCTCTCTCTCTCTCGATGTAACCCCTGGTGGACTTGATGATGTTGAAATCAGGACTCTGCGGGGGGGGGCAAACCATCACTTCCAGGACTCCTTGGTCTTCTTTACACTGAAGATTCCATTCTTGCCCGGCTCTCCAGCCCTTCGACGAACATACTTCTTCTGCTGCAGCCATATATTTCACATTTTGACTCAGTCCAGAGCTCCTGCTGCCATTTTTATGCTCCCAGGTTCCTGTGTTCTCGTGAATAGTCGAGTCGCTTGGTCTTGTTTCCACGTCGGACGTTTGGCTTTTTGGACGCAAGCCTTCCATGAAGACCACTTCTGAGCAGACTCCTCCGGACAGTAGATGCATCAGGGCCCCACTGTTTTCTGCCAGTGCTGGGCTGATGGCACCGCTGGACATCTTCTGATTGCGAAGGGAAATAACCATGATGCGTCTTTCATCAGAACACGTGGAGTCCCCTGTCTGCCTGGACGAGGCCGCACTGACGCGGTGAAGCTACCCTGGGGGTTGTTGCTGTGCTCGGTATTGTCCTGGTGAATGGCTGGTGTTTCTGGCTACAAATTGATGATCGTTTGAACCTGTTTGATATGATTATAAACTCTCTGCCCTGACGGCGTGCGAGTGACCCAGAAGAACTGTTACTGTTTTAAACGCAAAGGGCAGTCACAGATTTTTCATGCACTTTGCAATTTGTTAAATGATACCGATAATATATGGACGCCTATTTTTGGTAGATTTCTTACTTTACAGCTATTTTTCACACCAAAAATGTGTTATTATATTTTTGTCCATAAAGTGTGGTTTTTTTTATTAGTATCACATTTAAGTTGCAGTAAATTCATTATTACTAATATCTTTTATTTTTATGATCAGAGCGTTATTTTAGTCATCGTTACCGCATCTTCTCCGGGGTATTTTTAACAGGCGGACGGATGCCGTCGGAAACGTTTAATCTCACTGACAAACTCCCGCTTTAATGAAACCCTTTTGCTCGGAAGCAGCTGCCGGACGTCTTGTCTCTTCCCATATAATCGCCCGCCGCATGCTGCATGTCAATGCATTCATTAGGCGCCAGGGGCCGGTGCGGACGCTACACTTTAACCCTTTGTGTGTGCTGCTGTGCTGGTCTCCAGGGTTGATATTTTTCATTACTGCTCGCGCGGCTTCTGTTTGCTCCGATATAAAGGTCACGGTGGATTTATTTTAAGCCTCGTGGGGTCTGAGAGCCGACTGTTTGCCCAGTAAATCCCAGTTTAAAGCCGGCGTGTGTTGTGTCTCGCAGGTATGGGCATGCTGGCCAGCGTTTACACCGACGACGAGGAGCGCGGGAACGCCATGGGGATTGCGCTGGGCGGACTGGCCATGGGCGTTTTAGGTCAGTACTCGGAGCTCATTCACGCCCCGAACACCCCGGTAAAACAGCCGCCGGCCCCCGGTATCTGTAGGGAATGAAGTCTGCGGGCCGGGGATTCTGTAACCTCCGCTCTTTGTCGTCCTCAGTGGGGCCGCCGTTCGGAAGCATCCTCTACGAGTTTGTGGGGAAGACGGCGCCGTTCCTGGTGCTCGCGGTGCTCGTCCTGTTTGATGGAGGTCAGTAACGCGTCTAACGGACTCGTTTTACATCGGAGCCGCAGAAACGATAGAAACGAGGCGGTTGGTCATTTACTTTCCAGTGACAGAATCCCAACCCTCGGGGACTGTGCTGGACACGACTCTCTCCCAAAGAGCTTGCAATCTATAAGTGTCAGTTGCAGGATTTTGCGCCGACGGTTTCTCTGTTGCAATTGTCTGATGATGAATCTTTTAACCCTTCCTAGCCCTGCAGCTGTTTGTCCTGCAGCCTTCCAGAGTCCAGCCCGAGGTCAGTACTCGCCTGAAGCCAACCCATAAACACGAGACCAAAATGTCAGCGCGGGACGCAGGTTAACGGCCTCTGTCTTTCCTCCGCAGAGTCAGATGGGGACCCCGCTCTTCACCCTCCTCAAGGACCCGTATATCATCATCGCTGCAGGTAAAACAAGCGCCCAACAAATGCATTAAAAGCCCCGATGCCTCCTCATTCCCTTTTCAAATGACACTGAAATGCGCCGGCCCTTCGGGGGCCGACTTCCTTCCATCGTCAGACTCTTCCAATTTTGTTGCGTTTTAAAGGGGAGATGCTGCCTTATTGCTTGGCCCCGGGGGCCAGTCCTCCGAGGGCTTCTGCTTCAGCCTTCGGGGATGGCCTCCTGTCCGCCGTGGCCTGTAGAGTTGAGGCCTCGCAGCCACCTCTGGGCTAACTTTTCTGTCACTGTCCGTTTCAGGCTCCATCTGCTTCGCCAATATGGCTATCGCGATGCTGGAACCTGCGCTGCCCATCTGGATGATGGAAACCATGTGCTCGCGGAAATGGCAGCTGGGTAACGTCAATTAACCCTTTCTATATATATATATATATATATATATATATACGTTAATTAACCCCTTATATATATATATACGTTAATTAACCCCTTATATATATATATATATATATATATATATATATATATATATATATACACAGATAACACGCAGCGGGTGACGTATATGTCATTTAACCCCTTCTATATATATATATAGATAACACGCAGCGGGTGACGTATGATAATTAACCCCTTCTATATATACAGATAACACGCAGCGGGTGACGTATACGTCAGTTTACCCCTTCTATATATATATAGATAACACGCAGCGGGTGACGTATGATAATTAACCCCTTCTATATATACAGATAACACACAGCGGGTGACGTATGATAATTAACCCCTTCTATATATACAGATAACACGCAGCGGGTGATGTATACGTTAATTAACCCCTTCTATATATACAGATAACATGCAGCGGGTGACGTATACATTAATTAACCCCTTCTATATATACCGATAACATGCAGCGGGTGACGTATGATAATTAACCCCTTCTACACACACAGATAACACACAGCCGGTGACCTATACGTTAATTAACCCCTTCTATACACATAGATAACACACAGCGGGTGACGTATGTGTTAATTCTACAGCTTTGTAGGGTGGCGGGGTGTATGTAGGGTTGTGGGGTAAACGTATATAGGGGTGTGGGGTGGGAATATTAGGGGTGCAGGGTGAGTGTAGTTAGGGGTGCAGGGCTGGGTATATTAGGGGTGCAGGACTGGGTGTATGTAGGGGTTGCGGGGTGAGTGTAGTTAGGGGTGCAGGGCTGGGTATATTAGGGGTGCAGGACTGGGTGTATGTAGGGGTTGCGGGGTGAGTGTAGTTAGGGGTGTGGGGGTATATTAGGGGTGCAGGGTGTATGTAGGGGTTGCGGGGTGAGTGTAGTTAGGGGTACAGGGCTGAGTATATTAGGGGTGCAGGACTGGATGTATGTAGGGGTTGCGGGGTGAGTGTAGTTAGGGGTGTGGGGGTATATTAGGGGTGTAGGGCTGGGTATAATAGGGGTTGTGGGGTAAGAGTGTTTAGGGGTGCGAGGATGGCTGTAATTAAAGGGACAGAACTTGGGGTATCTGGGTAAATGTTTATAACCTCAGCACTGGGGCTCGATTTGCTTTTTGCCCCAGCCGGAGGCTATTTCCCTTTTCGTGGAGCTCTGGGTAAGGAATTGTTTCTCGTTTCAATCCCCCGACACCTTTCTGCTTACGTCTCACTCCGGTTATTGTGGATTGGAGCCGAGATAACGGAGTCGGCGGATATTAAACCTGCGCGATGTCATTAATTGCGCTCTCGCTCTGCGTGCGGCTGATAAGGCGAATGCTCCTTCTCCCCCCCAGGTGTCGCCTTCATCCCGGCCAGTATCTCTTACTTCATCGGGACCAACATCTTCGGGGTCCTCGCTCACAAGATGGGAAGGTAGGGATCGTTTTTTATTACTCCCCAGAGATCCGTCGATAGCGGAATCGGCCGATTTATTAACGGCCAGCAGATTCAGAGAGTAAAAAGTAACATTGAGGGACACGTTTCATGCCTTTTATGGTGAAAAAAGCAGAATTCAGTTTAAATAAAAGCAAAAAATGTAAATTAAGAAAAGTCTATGTGGAACAAAAACAATGAGGTGCAGGAAAGCGGCATTTTCTGACATTTTTAGTTTAATTTGGTAAAAAATGGGTCAAAATCTAGAGAAAAATCAGCTCTTTACTTACCTGCAGCGGTTTAAAACCCAAAAAAAATGAATAAAAGTCTCTGGATCTTTTAGTTTTTAATCTTTTTTATCAAATAACATTTGGCAGGAAAGGGGTTAAGTGGTGCAGTCACTGAAGGTGTAGGGTGTCGCACCACGGTTGTGTGCCCAGCGCTTTACACGGCATCGCTGAACACTGGGGCTGTTTTTAGGGTCTTGCAGGGGGTAGAATTGGGGTAAACGGCTTGGATGTGGGGCAGATTTGATGCTTTACTTTGTTTGTTTGCCCCCCAGGTGGCTCTGTGCGTTCATTGGGATGTTACTGGTGGGAATAAGCATTCTATGTGTAAGTACCGCCGGCGGGTATATATAATAATATATAATGTATAATGTAATAATAATAATAAATATATAATAAATATATAATGTATATATAATAATAAATATATAACGTATATATAATAATAAATATATAATGTATATATAATAATAAATATATAATTAACATATAATGTATATGTAATAATAAATATATAACGTGTATATATAATAAATATATAATGTATATATAATAATAAATATATAACGTGTATATATAATAAATATATAATGTATATATAATAATAAATATATATTTAATACATAAAGTAATAGACGTAACGGGGCAAATGCCTAAACAGCAAGACGCCGAATATCTGCTGGGACCATTGGTTTCCTTGGCGATTGCACAGTTTTTCCTCAGTTTAAGGGGTATAACAGAGATCTGTGGGGGTATTAAGTCCTGAGAGGTTTGGGGTTTGCGGACCACCCATGCGGGGGAACCGGCTGCCCTTTGGCGGTCTCTAGCGATAGTAAACTGTCTCTTTGTTCTGAGGCCGGCGCTGTCACTTCTTTTTTTTATACCCCGCAGGTCCCTTTTGCCAAAAACATCTATGGCCTCATTGCACCGAATTTTGGCGTCGGATTCGCAATCGGTGAGTTTTGCCGCCTGGCGGAGATCGGCTCGTCGCCTCGTGAAGAAACGCTTATCACGTTAATGAATATTAATGATAACATAATAATTATAAAATATCTAATACCTGTCCGAAATAAACGTATTTATATCAGAGAACGAGGAGAAAAGCCCCAAACCACGTCGGAAGCCGTCAGAGCTCCTCCATGAAACGCTTGCGCTGCGGGCGTCATTATATGAAAGGGCTTTATTCACTTAGCTAACCAATAGCGGGAGAGTGTAACCCACCTCCCCGACCCCGTGGGCTTCTCCCGCATGAGGGCCTGAGCTGGGCCTGTGGTCTCGCTGTGTCCGGGGGCCTATGTACATATATGTGTACATATATGTGTTAGTGTATGATGTAGTGTGCGTGTTACTGTATGGTGTGTATGTTAGTATTTGGTGTTAGCGTGTCGGGGTGAGACTAGCGGTCCCTGGGAGAGTGGAAGAGGTGTTAGCATGAGTGTGTGTTAGTGCATGGAGAGCATTTGCATGTGCGTGTAATTGGGGGGCGGATGAAATACTGGTTACCCCTGCAGGGGGCCAGATCACAATTCACAGTATTTACAGAGCTTTGTTCCCTGGCAGGGATGGTAGACTCCTCCATGATGCCGATTATGGGATATCTGGTGGATCTGCGCCACGTTTCGGTCTACGGCAGCGTTTACGCCATCGCAGACGTCGCTTTCTGCATGGGATTTGCGTTGGGTAAGAAGCGACCGGACGCTAAGCTGCCGAGGGCTACTACTCCCACCAAGCCGGGCCGGCCAAGACTCGCAGCCCCTGGATAAACCCCATTAAAGGAGGCATCAGAGGTCACTTTCTCCTCCCCAGCTGCGTCTCCAACACGATTCTCTCATAATTATCTCTATTTGCCGAGATCCGGGTAAACCGGCGGCAGCTGCGCATGTTCTCATCGTAAATCCTCACAAAGGGAACCGCCGCTGTAATTACCCGGCTTCCTCCAGCAACGTGTGAACTAAACACGTGTCCCAGAGCTCGGCTTTCATTCCTAACCCGGACTTTTCCCGAGGGCCAGCCGAGCCGGCGGCGTGTGCTGTCCGTATGTTTAGTACGTTAAGTATGTTTGTTTAGTATGTTTAGTACATTAAGTATGTTTAGTATGTTTAGTACGTTAAGTATGTTTAGCATGTTTAGTACATTTGTTTAGTAGGGAGGGTTAATGCATGTGTTTTTGGAATTGGACAGGTCCATCTGCGGGGGGCGCCATCGCCAAGTCCATTGGGTTCCCCTGGCTGATGACTATTATTGGCATCGTGGACATTCTCTTTGCCCCCCTCTGCTTGTTTCTCCGAAGCCCACCTGCCAAGGAGGAGAAAATGGTAAGCGGATGCGGGGCGGAGGCGGCTTCACCGAGAAGTAAACGGTTTGCGGGATACAAACGACGAGGAAAGACAGAGAGATCTTAATACGTCCAGCTTGGGGAGAGAGAGTGAGAGTGAGAGTGAGAGTGAGAGTGAGAGTGAGAGTGAGAGTGAGAGTGAGAGTGAGAGTGAGAGTGAGAGTGAGAGTGAGAGTGAGAGTGAGAGTGAGAGTGAGAGTGAGAGTGAGAGTGAGAGTGAGAGTGAGAGTGAGAGTGAGAGTGAGAGTGAGAGTGAGAGTGAGAGTGAGAGTGAGAGTGAGAGTGAGAGTGAGAGTGAGAGTGAGAGTGACGGGATGGGATAGAGACATTTAAATAATAAAGGACGTGAGGGAAATTTATTCCAAAGGAGGAGAAAAGTTACAAGAGACCCGAATCTAACACTAGAGGATCGGAGACTGAGATGGAACGGAAGGACATTTTACTTTACTGAGAGGGTGGTAGATAAGTGGAACAGCCTCCCAGCAGAAGTGGTAGAGGGTAATACAGTGAGGGTATTAAACATGCATGGGATAGACATACGGCTCCTGAATCTAAGACGAGGCCAATGACTGATTAAGGTTTGAGTCTTTATCATATGGGGGTCATATTAAGGTTTATTGAATGTGGAATGAAGCCGGGGGGGAATAATCGGGTTTCTTTTCTCCCCGGCAGGCGATTCTTATGGATCACAGCTGCCCAGTAAGAACGAAGATGTACACGCAGAACACGTCGCAGGCTTATTACGCGGCCGAGGACGAGGAGGAGAGCGATGAATGATCCGCGCCGGCGGCTCCGCTTCCCGTTCAAACGAATCTTTTTAGTTCTATCGATTTTTAGTTTTAAGCCAAAGGTACTTTGATCTCCAGCAGCTTTTCATGTTTGGCCGCAGAAACTTTGAGAACGGACCTTCGGCTGTCGGCCGACTTCAACTCCCAGAAGCCTCAGCCGACAGGAAACCGAGCAGAGCCTGGCTTATGGGAGTTGCAGAGAAAGCGGCTGATACGCTGCGAAAATACATTTAAAACAAGCGGGTTTCATATACTTGGAATAATATATCTGTGATAATCAAGGGGTTAACACACGCAGGCTGTCCTCACACTTACATCAGGCTAAGCTCCAGGAACGGGCGATGTAAGATGGGTCCGGCTTTTACATGGGGTCAGATGACCTAAAGCGGGGCGTAAGGGGGGGGGGCGACGTTCCTTTAAAGGGTCAGAATCTATGACATCATGTGATGTAACTTGAGATCAGGTCTAAATTTGTGACACAACTCAGTGTGAATTGCTGTAAATTGGGGAAAAACGACCATGTGACCCGGACCAGTAACAAAAGCGGGTCTTGGGAAACTTCTAGAGCCTTCTGGACAAGTGGGTGTGGTTAAACATTAGCCCCACCCACACCTATCCTTGTCCCACCCACAATATATTTAATCTCCCTTGCGTTAAAGGAGCAGGCGGGGAATTCATCTCCATGCGCGACAAACATTAAACGCTGCTAGCGGCGCGAGACGTGCACCGAGTATCCAGACAGCACCGCAGACTGCCGACAGCCTTAAGACAAAAGGAGTCTTTATATAGCCGTTTCTATAAATATTGTTCAAAAACTTTATTTTATGTATTTGATTTCTTATACAATATATTTTTAACTACTGTGTGTAACGTAAATGTGTATAAACGCATAAAACCCGCATCCCTTTCTCTTTCATGTTAAATAAGGGTTAATAAGGGCCTGGCTGTTACCGGGGCTACCGTCATTGTCGGGGTAGTTAGATGCCATTCTTAGGACCCTCAGCCTTTTATTACGGGGCAGATTAAATCAAATTCATTTACATTTCATTTCCTGAAAGCACCTTTATTATCCAGCGGCCCTCGGAAAATGAAACGCGGCGCATCTCATCACCACGGCAACCACAGCGAACAAAGCAAAGCGAACGCAGCCCGGCCCGCGTCTCTGCCGATTGGTCAGGAGGTTTCTGAGAAGCACATTTTACTATTTTAGTTAAAGTGTGAGACACAGACCTAAACATGTTTCATTTACCACAAAGTCCTTGCCTGAAGCAATCAGCAGCTTAACTGGTGAACGATACCTTAACGGGGAGGAATAATCACGCGGATCCTGAGAGCGTGACGTTAAAGTGGCTGTTCCCATGATATCAGCATATAATACATAAATATCATTCGTTTACTATGGAGTCTGAAACACAAAGTATCCGGGAAACAGACAGACCTGCTTTAAAGCTGCAGTCCCACCAGGGATAGACTCGGGGCACGGCCCCCGGCGGATGCCATCAATTTACTAATTACGGTTCCTTTGGGTTGAAGACGTGTTGGCGTCAATCACTCTCATCCCTTTAACAGAAAAAGCAATAGAAACGCACATATACACTGTCCTTACACACACACGTATTCGCGCCTGCCCCTACACACACACACACACACACAGTCACACATTCATGCCTGCCCCTCCACACACACCCTTATCCTAAAATCTAAACTTCCCTTTACACGCTTTCATCACGCTCTCTCACACTCACTTCTCACGCCACAGAAGCCACTCAAACAAAAGACGACGCGCTTTATGGAAAATCTTCCCGAATACTGTCCCTCGGGGTCAAATTGTTTAAAACGCGGCCGACCCAGAACGCGCTCTATGAATGGGTTAATAATGTGCGCTGCTGGAAAGCTCATCGCTTACATGATTTCTATAAATTAAGTAATATGGACTCCGTAGCCATTAATAACCCTTCGGCTCCTCCATCTCCGCCGATTCCCAAAACTGTTCTTTAAGCCGCACTTAATAGGTCTGAATTTACTCGTCGGCCCCGGGAGGGCCGAGACCCAGAGAACGCGGGAACCGCACTGTCAACAGGGGGAGCTGCTACATAAATTACTCACTTCATCGTATTTAACACAAAAATACCGAGCCGGCTCCCAGGAAAATGATTTGGTTTTAAACAACTTTTTTTGGGAGAAGAAAAACCTTTATTTTTTTTCCCCAGCTCAACCACCAGCGCGGTTAACCCTATAACTGGGGCAGCAGAGTTGTCACCTTGGATGACACCACCTCCTCCTAACACACATCTCAGCACCCTCAGCCGACACAGAGGACCACGAAAGGCTCTTATTTTTTACCCCCACTTCGTGCCGCGGCATGAGACGGGGGAATACACTGAAGTAATAGAGAATGGGGACACCAAAATCCACGAGCAGCGCGGGTGCAGCTGGGGGTCCGCATGTGGCCCTCGGGAACGTATTTCGGCTACAAATGGAAACTTACGCAAAACTTTTGTGTGCAAATAACAGCCGTGGCCAAGCAGCCTCTCGCCTTCAGTCTTGCTCAACCTCAGCCTCCTAACTAGATTGTAAGCTCCCGGAACCAGTCTGTATTGCCACACGGTATATTGTCAGTTTTCACTTCCCCTTCGCAGCATCGCCACGGCCTCTGCGGGCGCTCCATAAACGTAACACGCGGTCCTGCAATTATCTTTTTATTACAGAAGCCATTTACAATCACGCTGCAGACATTAAAACTCTCGGTACGAGCGGATCGGAGGCGGCCGGAGACCCCCGCGGACTTCCCTCCGTCACACGAAATCCCATCATGCTCAGCCTTTTCCTTTAGTAGAAAAATATTGCACTCCATTAATTCGTCCTTTACAAAAAATTAGCAGCAGATTAATGTTCCCGGCCAACCGAAGCTCAGACATTTACAATATTCACAGAGGGGGTCGCCAACGCGGGGGCCGCCTGCGGCCAGACGCTGCACTCCAGGACCAGCGAGGCACGCAGCCACGCACCGCTCTGAGTTCTAGGTGCTGGAAGACCCAGTCTAGAGCTGGAATTCATGGGATACTTTACTCCGGAACCTGCTGCGAGGGCCGGACGGCACTGTACCGAGTGCGGGCGAGCAGCGCGTAGACGTCCTTCTGAGCTCGTACTTAACTGGAGAACAAACAACATCCACAATTTATATGTTTTTCTAGGTTTAGCTCCTATCACTCACATCACGCTCAGCCTCATCTACACATTAGAGAGTTCTGGCCCTTTCAGATAAAGTCTAGAACCGTGCAGACTCATGCAGTTTGGCGTTAGGAGATCGGGGGCCAGTGGCGGACTGTATAGCGAAGTAGGGTGGTGTAAAGTGTGACAAGCGGTGCTATCACCACAGCAACCACCGGAACGAGTCAGAAAGAGGAAAAACAAATCATTCGCTAACGCAGGAGTCCGCTTCCTGATATTCTGCATTCACTGGCCGTGAATCGGTTCTGGAACAGCCTGGACTTCAGGGATCAGGCCGCTGAGGTTCTGGGAACAAAAAACGCAACTCAGCTTCTGCGTACTACAACTCCTATCACTCTCAGTGTGGTGCGCTGTCACAATCACTCCATGCATTCAGAGTACAGGCTCCGGCTGCGATGTCTCAAACATAAAAAGGTGGCATTACCAGAAATAATAATAATAATAAAAAAAATAAGGTTCTAGCCGATCCTTTGAGCGATTCATCTATAGCAGAACCACTTCTAGAATAGCGGCCCCTGCCCAGCGCATGTTCTAAGCTGTCTGTTCTGGAGCAAACGGGTAAAGGGGCTGAGTAGAGAGCCCTGTGTCCAGCGCCTGCTGCCTCCTCCTTTATTCCGACGTGTTGGCTGGCGGCATGACTGGAAAATGAAGCTTATTAAGTCATATTCATGATGTCACCGCAGCGCACGCTTTCACATTAACGTCAGCGGCGGGTGAGACCGGCACCGAACCGGTTCTTAAACTTGATCTATACATTTCCTAGCAATGCTGCTGCCTAAATGGATGGACTGGGTTTATCACACAACAGCGCAAACACTACTTAGGTGACCGTGGCTTTTAAACAGCTGTTTAGCCGCAGAAGCAGGGAAGCCGATCTCTTTCTAAACAATATCATTAACCAGAAGTCCGCATATTTAACACATCTCTTTAACATTGTGTACCCCCTTACGCTGACGGATCGGCAGCACAGAGAGCTCTGACAGACGGGGGGTTAAATAGACTGTAAGAGCGTATATGAGAAAGCGATGACCGGCCGCCGGACGCACGCGGGATACACGCAGCCGGATACGGAGCAGACTCCGGCAGAAAACCGCCTGCCGGCTCCACCAAATCGCAGCCGGGTCGGCCAGGCCGGAGTTCCACGTGACCCTCAGTGGCGGCTGGGAATTGTGAGAGTTGCGTCATCCCTCGTTTCACAGTATGCTTGGCAAGCGGCTTACTGGCTCCAGTTGGGGCTCATTAACCCTTGGTGTTACCTGGTCCCGCTCGCATTCACAGTACTTTGCCTGCGGAGACTAATCTGCCTCCGGCGAGTCTGGAAGCTTTTCCTCCATCGTGAGGCCGAAGGGTTCCGGTCCTTCGTGGACCGGGTCGCCGTCGGTGCCGGTATCGGCTTCGGACGCGGTTACGGACTCCTCGTCGTATTTCGGGGTTTTCCGCGGCTGGGCCAGCGAGGAATTTTCTAAAGACTCTATGTCCTCGATGCCGGCTCGGTAGTGAATCATTAGCAGAGTGAGCGCTTGCAGCCGCTCGCCGGATTTCAGAAGAGCGGCGGTGAGCAGCGCTTTCCTCCGGGGGTCCGACACATCCTTTTCCTCTCTTACCAGGGAGTTGTTATGCTCCAGCTCTTGATCGATCTCATTCTGGAGCTTATCCAACATGAACTCCAGCTTCTGGATCCTCTCGTCGGTCGGCAGGCCCCTGTAAAGATCTCGCCCGATTTCCTTAACCGCTATAAAGACGCTGTCATCCAGCCCCCCCTCTTTCCGAACGAGCTTTGCCGAGCCCCCCGACACTCTCTTGGAGGGACTGCTGGCCCCCCCGGTCTCGGTGTCGCTGCTCTCGTTGTCCGAGGTATTCGGGGTGTGCTTGGGGGAAGGCTCCACCAGATCGCTGCCCTGCTCCTGCGGACGCGCTTTGGGGGTCTGGCGTAAATTCAGGAGACGGGAACTGGTGTTGATGATATGCCGGGTGATGCCGGTCGTTCTGTTACCCAAGGATTTCGATTCTAGATCGGCTCGCTTTTCTAGAGCCACGCAGTAGGGGTTTTCGGCCAGACACTTGTCCTGACACTTCTTGTGGCAGACGTAGCCGCAGATCATGCACTGCGAGGCCGCCTTGGTCCACACTTTCCTCTTGCAGTGATCGCACAGGGTCGAGTTCTGGAACTGCGTATCTTGGAAGTTGTGTTTGGCTTCCGCAAAGACCACAGGAGCCGCGAGCGCCTCGTCTTTCTGGAGAGCCGCCGTATCCTCCGTGAAACTGAGGTCCCGCTCTTTCTCCAGCAGGACGCTCGCGTTCTCAGACTCTCCGTCCATTAAGTATCTGAAGTTCAAAGTGACGTCGCCGTAGCAGAACTTCTCATTAAATCCCTTATGCATGCTAAGAGTTCTCAGCGCGGTCCTCGTCACGGCGGCTTTCGGTTCTGGGGCGTTCAGGCGGAAGCGGGTGACGTGCTCCAGAGACGAGGTGGCGAGGCATTCCAGCGCAATGTCCTCCAGCCGGATACTGACGTGCCCGACGCAGCAAAGGCTCCCGGTTTTGAACGAGTCTCTGCACCAGAGCGCTACATTCAGATACTTGTGGTGACTTTCTACATCAAAGACGCGGGACGACCGGGTCCAGCGACCCTGCCGGTTCCTATAGAGCACCTCCGGAGACTCCCAGGCGTTCTGATCATCCACACCGTCCTTGGTCCCGGTGGAGCTTTCCGGCAGCTTGTCCTTCCCAGTATCCTGCTTTAGGGAACTGGGTTTCTGGGGGCCGACGTCCTCCGTGGGTTCAAAATGTTTTCCCGACTGTTTCTCGCCATTCAGGGCAGGCGGAGGGGGCCTTTCTGGTTTATCCACGGCCGGCTCGGCGGCTTCCACGGCACTCGAAGTCTCACAGGTAGTTAAGGTAAGCTTCACTTGGGGTCTCGGGGGCACGGGCGGCCTGTTGCCGGACGTTGCCGAGGGTCTGCTTTGCTGGTCAGCGTCTCGACTCTCAGGAGGGCCCGTTTTACCGGCCTTTGGCAGCGGTTTTGGAGCGGTTTGGTAACCGGACACGTTCAGTTTACGGCTCAGACTCGGCGATACGGACCCCACGGGCTTTGCAAGAAGAATAGCCGCGGCACGTTTGGGACTCGGATTCGCAGGAAGGAACGTCTCCTCTTTCAGTTCTCCGGGGGGCTTCATCTCACAAGCAAGGTCCTCAAACTCAGAATCCAGCTCTCGGATTTCCGGATCCACAATCAGACTGGCCGCGTCGTCTTCGAAGTTCTGCTGACAAGATGCAGATGAAAACCCGGAGTCTTCTGCGGGTCCAAAACCCTCCTGTAAGCCTCCAGCGCACTGGTTCTGACCGGCGGGCCTCTCATAGAACACAAGAACTCGGTCCCCTGCTTGCTTGATGAGCTTGGAGGCTTGAACAGACGAAGTAACTTTCACACCTAAAAACGAAACAGGAACAGTGTTAGGAGAACGCAAATCATAGGAACCTAGAACCTGCCGGAAGACCCGCCCCCTTGCGGCCCAAAACCCGCCCCATTGGGCCCCTCTATTACATTAATCAGTCCGATGTCTCGTCTCAGGAGCTCCCTTTTCCTCTGGGGTTATATGATCTGCCGGGAGACGTCACGACGTATCGTTTGGGATATAAACTGTTGGACCTCTGCTGTCACCCTCTCAGCATATATCGGCACCGTGCGCGGCAGCGTATATCAGCAGCGCGCGCAGGCCCAGAGCGCTCCGCGTACCTCCGATGGCTATCAGACGGTCTCCCTTCTTCAGGTCGGCTGCCGCCGCGGGAGAGTTGGGGGTCACGGTCTCGACGCAGACATGGCCGGTGTCTCCATCTCTCGCTTGCACCATGATGAGGCCGATGCTCTGGGACGTTCCTTTCACCAACTCCACCTTCAACAGAGAACAGAGACGCTCAGAACGGACCCTCCAGGACCCCCCGTACACTCAAAGGGTTAATAAAAACATTATACATTATAATCACTTTAATAAATCTCATAAGTTTATGAAAATCAGACACCCCCCAGGGTGCAGAATCCCCCCCCCCGGTGCAGCCGCCGGTAACACAACCTTTGGCACAGCTGAACACGGCACGGGTTCTCAGTGTTTAGAAAGAGTTTTCCCAGAATCTGATCATCCGGCGCCCCCCAATTAACACCCCCAATCAGCACCCCCCCTCAATCAATCAACCCCCCCCCCCCATCAGCATCTGCAAGGCGTTTCCTGACAGCCCTTCTCCCGGCAGCCGCGGGTTGTTATACGGTTATACGGCTGCCCGGGGCAGGATAAGAAGATGCGAGTTTCTGATGTGGCAATTGCAGTCATGAATTCCTCTGTAAAAACACTAAAAGGCGACACATGCAGCACACGCCACACGCAGCACACGCCACACAAAGGTTAAAGACAAATCAATAGGGCAGAGGCAGCCGGGACACACGCTGGGTGTACGGAGGGAGACGAGGACACAATTACCCCTCTGATGTACACAGGAGCCTCTTCACTCACATCACACACAATCGCTAATTTATTTACCAGCTAACATTAACCCTTTAGACCCGGGTGGGGGGGGGGGCGTGCCGGCAGAGACTGGCGCTTCAAACCCACTCACAGGGTCCGGAAAAATGTTAGGGAAAAATAATTTAAAAAGCAGCCTTTCCACCCCAAAAAAAAAACAGAAAAATCGAAACTACTACAAGGCAGGATATACAGAACCGCGACGATAACCATGGCAACGCGATCCGGTCCGCGCAGAAAGCTGGGGGGGGGGGGGGGGCGCTTGGCGCTCTGCAGGTTATAACGCTGGCTCTCAAAGGGTTACAAAGAGAAGGTCTTCACTATCCCCAAAACACACACCTCGGCCCCGGGAGGGATTTAACCCCGCGTGGGACCGGTGTCTGCATGGATCCGTTGGGGTTACACGCCGGGGGCCGCTCTCATACACAGATATCAGCGGAAACGGCTCAGAAAAGCCAAGCGCCCCCCCATCTCCAGCCTAATCTGTACGTTCCAAGAAATGTCGCGCGGGGCCCGGAGCCACAATCTACGAAAGGAGGCGATTAAATCGCATTAAGTCCCCTGGCGGCCGACCGCGGCGAAAAGAAAACGTTTGCCAATTATAAGAAATTACAGAGACATTTTAAATAAAAAGTAATTAACGCGCACGGGGGGGTGGGCGTCAGGCGGCTGACACTTAAATGGCTCGATATCGTCTGGCGCGGGGGAGGGGGCCACGCATTGAACGTGCGCTTCTGCCAAACACGGCCATTTAGCCTAAAACGCCGGCATTTTACTTAAACGCTCTTTTATTGAGGAAAAACGAGCATTGATTTTTTTTTTGGTGGTTCATCCGACGGCCGGTGGAGGAAAACGCGTCGGTCGATAACGATTCAGATGCAGAGGACAGACATTCGTTCATCGCGCGGCGGCCGCCCAGACCCCAAACCTCACCCCAGTCTGGGTTTCGTCTTACGATGAGGAGATCTGCCATATGTATATTGAAAGTCCCTTAATGAATTAACCTCTACCACCTCTGCTGGGAGGGCATTCCACGCATCCACCAAGACAATGAACCCCCCAAAAAAGGCACAAACTGCGCCAGAGACCAGGAGGCATCCCGATGGACGAGGCGGCAGAAGTAACCTCTCTACGGATACAGAATGTTCTTAGGGAAGTTTAAACTCCGCTGTCCACGGGGGCCGTACTCTCTCTGGATTCCCCATCCCCTCTCACACCCCCCGGGCAGCGGACTGGAAGGGTCTCGGACTAGCGCTGACCGCAGACCCCGTGCCGGGGGGGGGGGGATCTCGCTCTCGCTGAATACCATCTGTCAAATCGATGTGCTTCTGGTTATAGGGCGCGGGTCGCCGGCAGCGAGCAGGGAAGTGAAGCCACGTCGTATCCATCAGCCGCACCGTGAAGCAGATCGGCCCCAGGGCCGGAGAGTCGCTGCCTCCCCGAGCCGCAGCTTCCCGACGTTCAATTAGTTCAATCTGTGAACATATTCTCAAAACTACCATTCAGGGGCGTCTCGCCCGGCCGGGCGTGGGAATTAAACTGCCCCCCGAGATTTACAGGACGCTTTAGGTGCAAAAAGTTTCATTACGGAATCCACAGCACTCATTGCAGAAACCCCAGAGACCTCGAAAGTCTCCCGCACACGGGACAGACAGCGGCGGGCCCCGTAAAACAGCCTCAAACAGACCAAATCGCTCAAGAATTAAGTTGTCGGCTGGAAACAGTGAAGAAAAGTGATAAAAAAAACGGAAATTGTTTAACTTACCGTAAATTCCTTTTTCCTTAATACAGTGGCAGTACAAGTGGGTAGTACTCTCTCTCGGAACAAATAGAACCTAAAGGTAATTAAATGGTTAACACATCCGAAGCCCCTCCTCCTCACCCATAAAAACCGGCACCTCTCCACAGATGGCAGTTAGTAACAAGAACACACAGAAATGGATGCAAAAAATAGTTTATTCTCAACGAAGGGAGGGAAATCTATACTGCCACTGTGTTAAGGAAAAAGGAATTTACGGTAAGTAAAAAATTTCCGTTTTTCCTGTCATACAGGGGCAGTACAAGTGGGATGTAACAAGACCCCGCAGAAGGGGGGGAAGTGCCTAGGAGACAACAACTTGGAGCACCTTCCGCAGAGGAGAAGACGTCTAGTCGGTAATGTTGTATAAAAGGTATTGAACGAGGACCAGGAAGCCGCCTTGCAGATTTCTTCAGGAGAAGCTGAAGCCTTTTCAGCCCATGAAACAGACATGGCTCTAGTGGAGTGAGCCCTGACAGGACATTGAAGCAACTTGTCCTTGGCCTGGTAGGCCATACGAATGGTATCAACAAACCATCGAGAAATGGTAGCCTTTGAAGCCGCCTTACCAGCAGAATGACCCAAAAAATTGACAAACAGGTGGTCGGTGGTACGGAAGGATGAAGTACGCTTGAGATATATGTCCAAAGCCCTTTTAACATCCAAGGAGTGCCATTTACATTCTTCCGGGGAGGAAGGAGATGGAAAAAATGAGGGAAGCACCAAGGGCTGATTGATACTTGACCTGGAGATGACCTTTGGAAGAAACGAGGGTTTTAAATGCAGCACAACCTTGTCCTGATGGAAAACAGTGAAATCTCCCGAAGAAGTTCCCCCACTCTCTTGGCTGAAGTAATTGCTACCAAAAAAATCGTCTTGAGGGAAAGGATCTTCAAGGAAACTTCCTCCAATGGTTCGAAAGGAGCCGAACAAAGAGCTTGCAGGACGAGAATAAGGTCCCAGGTAGGAAAAGGAGATCTTGACGGGGGACGTCGAATGGTAGCGGCCTCACCAGAAGGTGAGAGGCCAGGTCTGAAAGAAAAAAAATGATTAAGCGCCGAGATCTGACCCTTTAGGGTACAAACACTGAGACCTGAATCCAACCCGTCTTGCAAAAACTGAAGAATAGAGCTGATATTCTGAGGGAAGATATTCAAGCCTCTAGCAGAGCACCACAGAAGTAATTTTTTCCAAATTCGAAAATATATCCTGGATGTAGAGCGTCTTACAGAATTCAACAGAAGGTCAGAAAGGTCTCCGTCAACACCTTGGTTCCACAGAATCATCCTTGCAACAGCCAGGCCGTCAACTGAAACATCCGAAGGAGGTCTGGATGAAGCTCCCTGTTGTCCAACAAAGGCTCCGAAATTCCCAGGATGCCAAGGTAAGCTGCTTGAGAAGGGCAAACCAACTTCCACTTGGCCAGTAAGGTATGATGGCCAAGACCCTGGCTCTGTCCGAACAAATCTTTTGGAGAATTCGAGGAATCAAGGCTACAGGAGGAAATATGTAGGCCAAACGGAAATTCCATTGAATTGAAAGGCCGTCCAGAACATGAGGAGAGTCCAGCCTGTTGAGGGACGCAAAAACCGGCACTTTCCTGTTTCTTCTGGTAGCCATCAAGTCTATCTCTGGGAGGCCAAATCTTGCCACCAAGATGGAGAAGGTCTGCGTGGTCAGGGATCACTCTGCCTGAGACCACCTTGCCCGGCTGAGGTCGTCCGCATTAAAATTGTAGCAGCCTCTGATGTGGGTTGCTGAGATATCCTGCAGATGTTGTTGGGACCACCTCATTAACACAGAGCATAGAATCTGAAGATTTCGTGTTCCTCCTTGCTTGTTTATGTAAGCAACTGTCGTCGCGTTGTCTGACTGAATTCTTACAGAATGACCCTCTATCTGGGGCCTGAAAGCCATGAGGGCTAGAAGGACCGCCTTTAATTCTCTGTAATTTGAAGACTGATGAGAATCGTCTGGAGACCAAATTCCCTGTGTGAATAGGCAACCTAAATGCGCCCCCCAGCCGATTCTTGAGGCATCCGTGGTTAGAGTCATCCAACGTCGGGGTTGGAACGAGAGACCCCTGGAAAGATGGGTTGACTTCTTCCACCAATTCAGATGAGATAGGACTTGGCGTGATATTGTGAAGTTTGAGTCTAGGTCTTCTTCCCTTCTTGACCAATTCGAAAGGATCTGCCATTGTAAGGGACGCAGTTGAGACTTTTCCCAACGGACCGCAGGGATGGACGCTGTGAGAATACCCAGGACGCTCATAGCTCTTCTGAAAGAGCAGGTTTGAAGAAAATAAATTTCCCGTCTTATCTTCCTGATCTTTGATTGCAGGAGAAAGATGCACCGGGAAACTGAGTCCACTATCAACCCCAGGAATTGGATCCTGGTGGAGGGAAGGAGATTGGATTTCTCCTTGTTGATGATCCAGCCATGTCTTTCTAGAAAACGAATCGTGGTGTCCAAGTCTGCCAGCAGTTTTTGTGTAGATTCGGCCTTGATGAGCCAGTCGTCCAAATACGGTACGATAGCGACACCCCGTAGTCTTAGGCTTGACGTCAATGGGCACAGGATCTTGGTAAAAACCCTTGGAGCCGATGACAGACCGAATTGGGAGGGCTTTGAACTGAAAGTGATGAATCCTCTTGTTTACCCGAACAGAGAACCTGAGGAACTTTCTGGATGCTTCGGCTATAGGAACATGAAGATAGGCGTCTTTTAAATCCAGTGTAACCATAAAATCTCCTCTCTGCAGAATCTGTGTGACAGACGTGAGGTTTTCCATGCGGAAACGTTGATAGCGGATACAACTGTTGACCCTCTTCAGATCCAAAACCGGACTAAAGAGACGAGAGTAGACACCCTGGAATCTGTGATGAACTGGGACCTTCTCTATGACTCCCTTCTGTAGCAGTGTGAGGCATGCTGAATATAGGGCTACATTTTTGTTTTCCGAAGGATATGAGGAAATGAGGAACTGGCTCAAAGGAGGTTGAAAAAACTTGATTCTGTATCCCTCCGATATGATCTTCTGAATCCAAATATTTTGAGTAGTCTGCTCCCAGGTTCCTTCTTCCTCCTACTTTGTCAGAACTTCCTCTTTTCTTGCTTCTTAGGACGCTCTTGGAATTTTCTGTCTCCGTAGAGGCTACGAAAATTTTGTGAGCGGGAAGACTGGAAAGGTCTGGCATTTCTATAAGGGTATTTATGATTCCACTTGATCCTTCTATCCTGAGGGAGCGCTCTTTTGGTATCCGACATCTGTCTGGTCAGGTCTTCTAGCGGAGCTCCAAATAGTTTCTCTTTCAAAAGGTAAATAACATAAAGAGGCCTTGGATGCCGAATCCGCTGTCCAGGATCTTAACCACAGGGCTCTCCGTGCCACCGAGGATAATCCCATAGTCTTGGCTGACAATTTAAGAGATTTGTGAGATGAATCCAACAAAAAACTATTGGAGAGTTTTAACCTGTTAAGGAGTCTGGAAATCTCAGAATCTGAGTCATCGGAGAGACATTCTCCCAAAGTGTGAATCCAAATATTCTGGGCTCTTGCCACCGCTGCCTTACACTGCGAACCTGCAGCCTGAAATATGCGCCTGCAAGAAGTCTCTGCCCTTCTATCCATGGGGTCTTTAAGGCCTTACACTCCTCCAGTTGGAATGGTTGTCTTTTTGGAAAGCTGTGCAATTTGGAAATCCACTTAAGGGGGGTCGTCCCATGTGTCTTCCCCTTGAAGTTTGAACAGCTGTCTGAACTGTTTCGAAATAAAGGCTCTTTTACCTGGGTGCTTCCATTCCCTCTCCATAAGTTCTGTTAATTTCGGTAAAACAGGAAAACCTTTAACCTTTTCCGAATCCTCCTCCAGCAACAGACATGTTACCTCCTTAGAAAACTTACGAAGCTCCTGAGGCGGGAAAAAAACCTCATCTTCTGAACTATCACTTGTAGTAGAAAGAGATGAGTGAGAGATTTCACCGGAGGAAAGGTCTGACCTAGATGATGATCTGGACCTCTTGCGTTTATGCAAACTTTCCTTTCCTTTCCCATGGGAATGAGCAGCAGAAACTTGAAAAG
This sequence comes from Spea hammondii, assembly GCA_029215755.1. Taxonomy (NCBI): domain Eukaryota; kingdom Metazoa; phylum Chordata; class Amphibia; order Anura; family Pelobatidae; genus Spea; species Spea hammondii. The sequence continues at coordinate 34,679,177 of JARDYJ010000011.1, read as the reverse complement.
CCTCAAAGGTCTGGGCCAAATTCTCCTGGAACCAACCCAGGAAGGAATGCAAATCTCTTTGCTTTTCAGTAGCAAGTTGTTCTGCCGAGCATGAATTACACATTTTCTTACGACAACCATCTGGGAGTGGGGTAGCACACTCTGAACAAGCCACATGCTTGGATTTAGAAGTAGCTTTTCTGGGAGCTGGTGGCTTTTTATCTTTCTCCGGAATTTCTATAGGAACCGGACTAGACATCTGACAAAGAAAACAGAGGTTAATATAATAATATATATATTTTTTTTTAAAATTTTCTTTTTTTGAGGGCAGAGAAAGTATAGAGCAAAGATAAAACAAAATCTTAACCTAAACTCCTCTGAACCGTGTGGGGGGGCTGGTGACACGGTTATCCTGTACTGGCAAATGCTCCTGCAGTCAGACAGGAAAAAGCGCCTTTTAAAGCATTCAAAAATGCCGCCCTCCGGAAGATCCGATTCGCGCATGCTCAGTAGCGAGATCGGCTCTTCGGTGGAACGCAACGACACCCGGGCGCGCATGCTCCTGCATCCTATCCACAAAAGGATGCACAACAGACCTCTTCCGTAACGTGAACCGCTACGGAAGGAAAAGCCTCTCTCTGCTCACCACCCGGGGAGCAATCGGAGGGAGAGGAACCCCCAGGCAGCAACCCGTGCGCCTCCCCAGCGAAGCCCGTCCGGAACCGAGGAACTACTGGCCGTCCCTGAAAGGGACAAGAAAAAAAACTGCCATCTGTGGAGAGGTGCCGGTTTTTATGGGTAAGGAAGAGGGGCTTCGGATGTGTTAACCATTTAATTACCTTTAGGTTCTACTTGTCCCAAGAAAGAATACTACCCACAAAAATTCTTATAATACTAATACTAATAATTATACCAATATTACTAAAAATAATACTAATATTACTAATTATAATACTAATATTACTAATAATACTAACAATTATACCAATGTTACTAAAAATACTAATATTACTAATTATAATACAATATTACCAATATTACTAATTATAACACCAATGTTACTAATTAATCATACTAATATATTACTAATAATTATACTAACATTACCAATTATGGGAATAACGTAATAGGCGCCACATACACGCCTTACATCCCACGAGAGCCCAAAGCCCGGCACAACTGCGTCCTACATGTTACACGACACTGAAGTCCTCCGAACAAATGCAAAATTACGCAGGAACGCCCGTGGGATTGGGGCAGGAAGGCTCCGTGTCGCTATGGAGACGAGCGGAAATGAGCACTTTGGTGGCAGCCGACGTCTCGCTTTTACTCCAGGATAAAACCCGTCGGAGACGGCAACATCCGAACCTCTCGGAGCCACAGCCTTCCGCCCAATCGAGGGGAGGAAACACCCAGGAACAATACCCCCTGCGTTATGAATAGTTAAAGTGGTAGGGCCACAATGCACTGTTTGTAGCCATGGATACGGGGGCCATTTAACCTGTGACCCAGAATTCATGGCTTACACAGGAGAGCTGCCGATATATCTGTTTCTGATTCGCTAGATCACGTTTCACCAGCCCAACCAACAGACTCAGGTCAGTCTTGTTCCTGTTAGGCGGGGTCTGCTGTCTGGGAACCAATAGGAACTTCCTATTAGCTAAAAACCAAACAAGCTGCCTGTCTCTGGCAAAAACAGTCGGCTCAGCTGCACTGGGCAGGGGGCAAATGTGTATAAAATACCCTGGGGCTATGCCAATAGTGGAGATGTGATGTCATATGCCAGATTGAAATAATATAAAAGAGTAACCGATAATAGTAAATACAGATTTGCACAGCAGGGGCCGCCCAATCAGGTTATAGAAACCGGTGGAAACGTTTGGTTTTTGTTAGAAGACGAAGAATTATTCCACCTCAGTCTTTTTTTTTCTAAATTGTTGCTTTATTGGCAAACTAATAACCTGCCGGGCCGGCTGCGGGGTAACCGTATTAAGGGATTGATTTCCAATGTTGTCATGGCTCACAGCCACCTGACTCGCAGCCGATGCCGGCCGCCAGCTGGAAGCAGAACGATTAGCGCAGTAATGAAGGGTTTGCGGGTAATTTCAAACCCAAACTCGCATTTAGCTCCCAAACAGGCTCTGCTTCGCGCATTAACCCTTACCCTGCTGCCACGCCAAAAACAGAATGTGCGAGGAAAACGTTATTTAAAGAAACCCACAGCCATATACCCCCCAGCCAGCACCGTATAACACAGCCATATACCCCCCGCCATCACTGTATAATACAGCCATATACCCCCCCGCCAGCACTGTTTACTACAGCCATATACCCCCCCACCATCACTGTATAATACAGCCATATACCCCCCCCGCCAGCGCTGTTTACTACAGCCATATACCCCCCCCGCCAGCACTGTATAATACAGCCATATACCCCCCCAGCCAGCGCCGTATAACACAGCCATATAGCCCCCCAGCCAGCGCCGTATAACACAGCCATATACCCCCCGCCATCACTGTATAATACAGCCATATGACCCCCCGCCATCACTGTATAATACAGCCATATACCCCCCCCACCCGCCAGCACTGTATAATACAGCCATATACCCCCCCAGCCAGCGCCGTATAACACAGCCATATACCCCCCGCCATCACTGTATAATACAGCCATATAACCCCCCGCCATCACTGTATAATACAGCCATATACCCCCCCCCCGCCAGCACTGTATAATACAGCCATATACTCCCCCCAGCCAGCGCCGTATAACACAGCCATATACCCCCCAGCCAGCGCTGTATAATACAGCCATATACCCCCCGCCAGCACTGTATAACACAGCCATATACCCCCCCGCCAGCGCCGTATAACACAGCCATATACCCCCCGCCATCACTGTATAATACAGCCATATACCCCCCCCGCCAGCACTGTATAATACAGCCATATACTCCCCCAGCCAGCGCTGTATAATACAGCCATATACCCCCCGCCAGCACTGTATAACACAGCCATATACCCCCCCGCCAGCGCTGTTTACTACAGCCATATACCCCCCCACCATCACTGTATAATACAGCCATATACCCCCCCGCCAGCGCTGTTTACTACAGCTATATACCCCCCCACCATCACTGTATAATACAGCCATATACCCCCCCGCCAGCGCTGTTTACTACAGCCATATACCCCCCCGCCATCACTGTATAATACAGCCATATACCCCCCCCGCCAGCACTGTTTACTACAGCCATATACCACCCCCCCGCCAGCACTGTATAATACAGCCATATAACCCCCCCACCACCAGCGCTGTATAATACAGCCATATAACCCCCCTCCCGCCAGCGCAATATAATACAGCCATATACCCCCCGCCACGACGCGCTAATATCCCCCCATTCTGTATATATTATATATACTCTGCGGAATGACTGTTTGGGACGAACGAACCTTGAATATTTTGAATTATTGGGTTTATTTGACGCTCTCGGGTCAGAAGCCTCCTCCCGGAGTGGAGCCGATGGATCGGCAGCGCAGGATGGTAACCGTGCAGGAGCCGCTGATCCGGAGAGACGCGGCTGCCCCCCGTACATGTCAGGAGACGGGGCGTATAATGCGACGCTCTGCATGCGCAGGCATGAAACCAGTTTGCTGGCGCCGCCGTGGGACAGAATTACTTCTATGGACGATCAATCAGGAATCCCCGCGTCAGGGAGATCAAGAGCGACAGGTCAGACTCCCAGCACCCCCAGGCAGTGCGCTGCAGGCCCTCCGCGAGCTGAGCTCACTCCTCACCGAAACTTGTGATTTCTGTTTGATTTTACATCCTGAAAAGCCAAAACCAGGACAGAGAGCCCACCTCACAGAGACCGACGCCAGGGTCTATTCACTAAACGGAGAGCTTCGGCCAGCACTTCACTATTCATTATGAAGGGCCGACACTGGCAGGTGAAGGGCCGACACTGGCCCCACATAATGCATCATAGGGGTGACCTTTCCCTGTTAGTTCCCGTTCTGAGGCGCGGTGGTTCCCCTCTAACCTTGCTGCCTGACATTACAGGGTGGGGGCGATGCGATTCCGTGTAATACTGCCTTCCTGCCCCAGACCACGCCAGGACTGCAGCACAAGAAAAGGCCTTTTTCAATTGGGGAATTTACTTTCACCAGCATACCCCCGAAACCCTCAGCCGTGCCGGTAAAATATCCCAGCAGCACAGCGCGGCGGATCCACATCGGGACCAGAGACCGGCGGCTGAAGGACTCCGACCATCCATCGTGATTTCCCGTCCCATGATATAACGGCCGAACCGGAGATCAAGGAGACCTCACTTTACATTAAAGCGGAGCAGTCTCTTCTCTACAGAAAAAGGCCACACCAGGCGCTACATCAGCGGCTGAGAAATCTGTGCCTTTTACACGGATTGAGCTGTGAGCAGCTTGGCACGTATGACCTCCACGTGTAAACACCGGTCACGTTACATTTTCCACAAAGCATCAGAAACTGAAAATACAAATTCATTTGGGGATAAAGGAAGCAAAATAAGCGATTTAATTGGGTCAAAGAAATTAACGATAATCGCTTTATATCAATTATAGTCAAAGTGCGGGGGAGGGGAACCGAGGTTTAATATTCCTCGCCGTGTGAAGATTTCATTAAAGAGCAAGCAACGGATCTGAGCGACGCAAACAATTAAATTCCCGTCTCCGCGACGACATTAATGAAACCTGCCGGCAGATCGGCCCCCGGCGGCCCCCGTCTAGTCAGCCGTTTCTCCTGCTGTAAAGAGTCAAACCTTATTCAGCCGTCGGTCTCGTCTTAGATTCAGGAGCCGTATGTCTATCCCATGCATGTTTAATCCCCTCACTGTATTACCCTCTACCACTTCTGCTGGGAGGCTGTTCCATTTATCTACAAAACTTCTCTGGAAAGTAAAACTTCCGCACGTTGTGTTGTCATGAACTCGGGATTATACACGTGGTGCCGCCGCTTATTAGCCTATCGCAAAGCCAAATCATTTGCCACCTCTCTGAAAACCCTTCTTATATCTCCACACTTAAACCGGGGCAGATTAACCCTTTATCATCAGCGAGCCCACCATTTCTCTAATTACAAGGAATAAAACAGATGTAAAGTCGCAGCGCCGGGTGCCGCAGCTAGCGGAGCTTTTTCCTTAACACCGCATCAGAGGAGCTGCAACTCACTGCGTTGGGTCATGTGATATCTGGGTACCAATCATCACGTCTGTCCACTAAATGGCCTGAAATGTCGGGTATTTTATGGAAAAGCGATCAGATTCCTCCCCTTTGGAGCCAAAAGCTCAGCAGGTGGATCCGTAACCATAAAGGTGCCGCACGCTGCCCGTGCGGGGTATTAGAGGCAGTGATCGCAATTGTTTAATGTCACAACATGCAAAACAACATGACTGCCGTGTCACCGACAAAGCAGCAGCGCCGTCCGGAAATCTGCCGGCCACAAAGCGCAGGGACCGCGAAGCAAAAGCCCGGCCTGATTCCTTGGCTTGCGCTGCCACCTGCTGTTTGTTCTGAGTTATAACATCTCCCATGCAGCAGGCGAGGCGCGCGCTCCACTCACCCTCCCCAACCGGCGGATTCCTCGGTGTTAAGCCAATCAGCATACGTTACGAGGCAGCAAACTGCCCCAAGACTGTGTGACCCTGCCACCGTGACCCCCCTGCCACTCCGCCACCGTGACCCCCCTGCCACTCCGCCACCGTGACCCCCCTGCCACTCCGCCACCGTGACCCCCCTGCCACTCCGCCACCGTGACCCCCCTGCCACTCCGCCACCGTGACCCCCCTGCCACTCCGCCACCGTGACCCCCCTGCCACTCCGCCACCGTGACCCCTGTTTTCAGTAAAACCTCTAACACCAACGGTGCAAACAATCAGGACAGGAGATGATCGGATTCTGCTGCCTGCAGAGCTGAGCCCCCGGCAGATTGTTCAGAGGCCGGCGGGTGAGCTTCGCGTTAAAGCGCGAGACCGTCAGCAGAGCCCCGCGTGGCGAGAATCCGCACCGTCTCATGAACAGCCCGTGGGTTCCGCAATGCTATCCTAAATAAGAAAAGCGGCGGATTCTCTGCGGAAACGGGGGTCTGGTTTTTACCGTTTTGATGGATGTTCTCGATTTCTCCTTCCAGGGGCTGCCGCTGATCTCCAAGGTGCAGTGAATGTGCGTCTCCTGCTCGTACGAGCCGAAGATCAGAAGCCTGCAAGACAAGAAACGCAGCCAATGAATGCCAGCTGCATGCGCGCCGCGGGAATCCTCGCCAAGCAGATACGGCTGCATTAAACACCGCTTAACGTTCCGAGTACATAGGATCTGACAAACTTCCACCAAGTGGCCTGACGGCGCTATATATAAAACTAATAAAACTAGTACTAATAAATAACAATAATACAAGTAATACTACTAATAAAACTAATAGTAATAATAATAAAAAATGCAAAGTATAAAGCATGAAAGAACCAAATCCTCCCAAACACACAGAGTATTACGTGCTTTAAACACATATAGAACATACAGAATACATACGTGTGCGAAGACGTGCTCTCACAGAGAAATTATTACTTGACTGACTGTTGGGTTTAGAGGGTCTGCACATGAGGGACAGGACAGGACGGGATTACCCCCCCCCCCCAAATGTACGCCACCCCAGGAGGGCAGTCGGGGCAACAGAAGAAACGGCATATTAATCACGAGAATAAGAAGCTCATTAAACATTTCCGCTTTTCAGCAACCGGACGTAAATAATAAATACGGCGTAACAGCGGCGACATGTCTGCACCCCTCCCCCAGTCTCTCTGGGAAAACCCTGAGTCTTGCACCAGTTACAAATGAAGCTTTAAAAGAACGACCAGTTACAAAGAGCGGCACAGAACACGAGATCCGGCCGCAGATAAACAATCCGCCCCGCATAATTACCCTGACTGTGCTTCCGTTCACTGTATAGACTACCACTCGCCTGCCCCATTCATTCCCAAGACCCAGGCAGCTCATACAGATCATTTCAGCGATAACGCGAGCCGAGTCCTTTTCTTGTTCATCAAAACGTTGGCGGTGAGAATGTTAATATTTGAGTGAGCATATTCATAATTTAACAGCTCTGGAAACCGGACCCGGTTCGGGGACAATGGGGGCCGGTGACCTGCTGCTCGACGCAGGTAATAGATCCCGGTTGGGGAGCACAGACAACAAACCGAAAGGACTCGGGTTAAGTCAGAGGTCACCAGCGGCGCAGCCAGACCGTGCTCTATTCACCAAACCCGGGGGATGAGGATAGTCCGACACCCGGCTACCCCAAAAAGGTGACTAGAGCTCCACCGGCTGCGACTTTAAAAAGTTAAAAAAGATTAATCCCATCGGGGACTGTTGAGCTCGGCTCTGCGCATGCGCAGCCCCTTCTGCAACCAGTTTAGACGTAAGAGGCAATAAGTCGTTAAAATATCATCAGAGGCCAAAGCGACTGAATCTGCGGCTGGAATTCCGCATCCAATCAAAAGAGGTTGAGTGTAAATCTTCTCTCGCAGCTCCAGGGCCACACGAGGCCCCCCAGAGAGCCAGGATCCAATCTATAAAGCTGTAGGATCCCAGGGGCCACAGACTCCGCTTAACCTTAAAACATGAATGATTCACATACCCAAGATCTGCAGTGAAAGCGCGAATGAATGAATGGAGCTCCAGCGCAGGCATCGCAGGGACCACATGAAACGCTCAAAGCAAGCAGGCCCAAGTAGTCTGTACATGGATACGCATCAATGCAGGTGTGGCGCGAGGCCGCTTTTGGTTGCAGTGAATCTCTTTCGCCGTCAGGAACGCTTACCTGCTGCAGTCTATAAGCGAGACCTTCAGCCGGCCGTCAGCCAGACCCATGTCTTGTAGAGTCAGGCTCGGCTCGTCGAGATCAGCGCCGGACAGCTGGGCGTCACTCGGAAAAAACGGCTTGTACCTAAAGAACAGAAAGACGTCAGCGAGTGACCCGGCAGAACACCGGCGGCCCCGGGGCGACCTTCCCTTCATAGATCAGAAACCAGACGTTCTTCGCGTTATCCTCGGGTTTGCAGGGTACTGAGGGGGATCTTGTAGATCACCCAATGTCACCGTTGGGCAGGGTACCTGGGGGATCGAGTGGATCACCTGATCTTGTAGTTGGGCAGGGTGTGCTTCCTCCGGATCACCCTCTTTAGCTGGTTGGCGATAATGGAGGTGAGCTGGGGCATGGGCCGTCCCTCAAACTCGCTCTGCACGTCCAGCTCCAGCAGCGGCTCCTCGGCGAAGCACACGGCCCAGTGATTGAAAGGAAGGCGACTGAAGAGCATGCGGACGCGGCCCTGTACACGGCCCAGGCGCACCGACAGCCGGGCGGACTTCCCAAACACCAGCTCCACGTCTACTGCCAGCTGCAGGCCGCCCGGGTACTCGACCTCCAGCTCAAAGGCCAGCTCGTCCGGGGCCCCTCCGGCCGCCGCCGACCCGGGTTCAGGCCGCACGCTCCGCAGCACCGGCAGCCGTTCGCCCAGGCTCATGTCCCGGAGACTCAGGCCCTCAAGCAGGCGGCCGGCCGTGCGGCTGCACAAAAGCTCCTCGAACTCCACCTGGATCTTGCGGCGGAGCCATCGGCGGAGCAGGGTCGTGTCCCGCAGCTCCCGGAACACGAACAGGAAGATAGCATTCAGGAAGTGACAGGACTCGGCGGGGCCAGCGCTGGGAGGGGAGGGTGGCACGGCCCGGGGAACCGGGGGCGGCGGGGACCGACGGGACAGCAGCCAGTATTGCGCTAGCACGGTGAGCAGGCAGCCCGCCAGCGCGGAGAACAACACGACCAGCAGCATATCCCCCGCATCCCCGCCACACAGGCCGCAACACTGACACTACCGGGGCAAGGCGGGCGCCGATTGGCTGTGAGGCGGCAAAAAAGCAGAGAGCGCGATCATTGGCTGGAGGTGACTGGAGTGGGGCGAGAAAGCGGATGTTCATTGGCTGAAAAGTGACAGAAGAAGACGGCGTAAACCTATTGGCTGGAGGTACGGAAGCGGGGCGAGGACGCTCATTGGTAGTAACGTGGGAAGAAGAGGAGAGCGCGCGTTCATTGGCTAGAGGAACAGGCTGGGTATGCGGAAGCTCATTGGCTGCAGGTTGATCGTCGAAGAAGGCGCATGCCTAGTCGTGGGATAGGGTGCAAGTCGCACACGTAGGTTTCCATTGGCCTACGTGAATGTGTGGGCGGTATCATGTCTGCTCATTGGCTAGTGGTATGTAATAGGCGGGTACATGACTGACCCAATAGTTGTGGAAGTCACGGCGGGAAAGAGGGTGATTCGCAGCGCAGGTGCCGGAGAAGGGAGAAGGGAGAAGGGAGAAGGGAGAAGGGAGAAGGGAGAAGGGAGAAGGGAGAAGGGAGAAGGGAGAAGGGAGAAGGGAGAAGGGAGAAGGGAGAAGGGAGAAGGGAGAAGGGAGAAGGGCCGAGATCAGGCAGGCAGGCAGGCAGGGTTACCTGGAGCAGCTTCAAGTTCCCAGCAGAGGTGTTCTGAACCCTGGGGCGAAACCACCGCCCCCACCCCACCCCACCCCACCCCACCCCACAGTTGCCCCCCCCACCCCCACTATGGAGTTACAGGCAGTGCCGGCTCTTGTTCTCCTGTTCTGAACCACTCCGTGATTCACTTTATTCAGCAGTAGGTAGGATGCCTACTCTCAGCTACCACAGCCCATTAATACTGCCCACGCTGCATCTTGTGATTTCCATAGCTCTGGGCCCCAGGGTTTGGATTCCCCTGCTGGGTTTGTGGCCCTTAGAGTCGTGCAACCCTAGGCTAAAGCTGACTGTTCTATCCTGATGACACCGGAAACGTCCTCATGATCCACATTCATCACTCCGATCAGCCAAGGTTTAGTCCATAATAATAAGTGACTCTCATCACTCCTGTCACCCAGGTCTTAGTCCATAATAATAATCGACTCTCATCACTCCTGTCACCCAGGTCTTAGTCCATAATAATAATCCACTCTCATCACTCCGATCAACCAGGGGTTAGTCCATAATAATAACCAACTCTCATCACTCCTGTCACCCAGGGGTTAGTCCATAATAATAATAAGAAACCCAGGCTGTTTTAGTCACCTTATACTGGGTCAGAGCCATTTGCGGCTTTATCCCAGTTTCGCCCCGCGGGTCGCGGTTTAAGCCCCCCTGGGCTCGGGGGCAATTATTCCTCAGGACATAAAGCTCAGCAGGCAAAGTAACAAAGGGGCAGAAAAAGCCTGCAGCTCTGATTTATTATGAACAATTCTAAAACACTCAGCAGAGCAGCGAGGAGATAAAACAATACATCCCATTGTACAGCGCTGTGGAATACGGTGGTGCTATATAAAACAATAAATCATAATTTAAAGTAGGCAACAGAACAAATAAACCAGGAGGGTGAAAGCTGAAGGTTCGGTGGAAGTCGGTTCCTGAGATTTGGGGGCAGCGAGTGAAATCTTATAGACGGGAAAGGAAGAGGCGATAAGTGAGGAGGAGACCCTCAGCGGCAGGATCTGGGCATCGGCACTCATCAGCCTCTGCGGTGTTCCCAGACCCGCCAATCCGGGTGGAGGGTGCCGGTGATTTCCGTGTCTCCTATCCCAGTGATAAGACGGAGCATCTCCCGTTTCACCAATGACGTCGTATTAGAACTCTTTTTCCTGTTACTAAAGCGTCCGGCGAGGTGAGGGCGCTCCTTGCAGAACTCCGCAGCCGGTACTGAGCCGGTGAAATTAGGGAGCTGGAATGTGAATAAGCACCCGGCGGGCGCAGCTTTATTCGCTAAGTCGATGGCTTAGAACCCACTGTGGCGAATCTGTTTTCGGCATTCTAATTGTAAAAGTAAAGGACTTCTACCCCGGGAAGGGGAGATGGGTGGCAGCCTGTGGCAGGGTCAGGAATTGGATTATTCCGTAATTATAAATAACAAATATAAAGAGATTTCTCCTTGAAGAATGATTGGTGGGATTTGCCCTTTTATGGAAGTGATCGGAGGCAGATGAAGTGAAACACGCTGCGGACGGTGCTGCGCGGATAGCCACGGGCCATTAGCTGCGCCCACAGATCTACCGGCGCGTTTTAAACAAATGATCGTAATCATCGGCGAGTTCCAGTTCAGCGAACCTGGAAAATAATGAAGAAATTGCTCGCAGCTGTGGAGGGCTGTCAGAAAACGCTCGCTGAGACAGCCCTGTTACCAGCTTTATTAAAAGGAAAAACCCCACCGAAAGCAACCGGATCCGGGCGTCGAAACCCAACGCCAACCGCAGACAATCACGCCACTTTTATCCGGCAGTCTGTGTGCAGCCGGGGGGGCGCGGATCCCAGATCTCAAAAATGTCTTTCAATGGAACTGGTGCCAACTGGGTTAATAAGTTGTCGGGAATTCTCCCCGGAGATAAGAGGTCGACGGTCTTCACAGCCGCCGTTTGCCAGCAATTTAGACAGTTATTGGGGATTGAATGGTAACGGAATCCGCGCCCAGTGTAATCGCCGCAAACCGGTACATTCCCTCCCGGCGCGCATGGAGAGATCCCACTGCTCTATGAAACCATTAACTCATTCATATGAAGCTGAACATAAGACAGGGCCAGGGGCCAAAGTCTGGGCTCTTTCAGCAGCGTAAGATGGGACTGGCAGCTCTTATAGAGCGTCTGTTCTGTGAAATGCGTTGGGATCACAGATTCTGCCTCTTTGTTTTCAGTTTGCACCCTGCTGGTTTTTTCTTGAAGTTATTGTCTTTCTTTTCTTATAGACGCGGCTTTATAAGGGACCAACCGCTGAGTACGAAAAGACCTTTTCATTATATTTTTTAGCTCACAAACTTTATTTACTGTCCCAGTCTGATAAGCTGTTGGGTGATCGGGGTTAGACATGAAAAAACATATACAGCCTTTAAAAAAAAAAAAAAACTCTAAAGGAGAAGCTGCAGCGACAGAGGGAAGAGTTCCCACTGAAACCCTCCTCACCTGTTGTCCTTGTAAGTCAAATTGTTATGTTATATACGACTTGTTATGTCCTGTCTACCCATTGTACAGCGCCACGGAATTTGATGGTGCTAAATAAAATAATAATCATGGAGAGAGCTTTCCTCGCATTCACTGGCAGTAAGTATATCACATGTTCTGCTAAACACATCTCTTGCATGAAAAATAATAAAGGGGGTTCATATGGGGTGATCTGCAGACCCCCCCTCGAGACGAGGGACACCGTGTAAATGTTACGGGACGCCTCGCTATCCCGCGTGTCGGCCGGAGTGTTACTCGGTGGGTGCAATGAGCGCTGGGATCCACCAGGTGTCAGCGCCGCTCCATCCCAAACAGGGTTATTTGAAATGTATCCGAATTTTCCTGTAAGATCCGCTTTTATTAGAAATCCGCCTGGTGCTTTTATTGCTTTCACGAGATGGGCTCGGCAGCCACTAAACACGTAGTTATTTATGGTTTGTGCTAAATATATGGTTAGCAGGGACAACCTAATAAAGGAGACATTAGGCTCCTGTGAGAACTTGCTAATAAAATCTTTGGTTAAAGCCGTCACAGATGCTCCATAATGGAGCCGTTTAGCCGGCAGGGTGGAGGATCCCGCTCGTCATCCCTTCTGCGAATGTAATTGCAACAGTATGTGATCTGATCCGAGGTTCCCAAACTCGGGGTCATGACCTTTCAGCTGGAAGAGGTCAGGGTGCCACTTGTACCTACATCTTTGGCACCTGTGGCCCCCACTTGTGCAGCGCAGCCGGGGTTATTACAGATGTGCAAATCTCTTTTTTATGGTTTGTTTATCCTGGAGAAGCTGTTCTGATTAGTCTTGTTAAACGGAGTTACGAGATGGTGATTTAAGTCATGAGTTTCTGGGGTAGGAAGAAGCCCCGGGGCAGAAGGATCCAGCTGAGAATGGTGGGAGGTAAAATATATAGGGGTGGGGGGCAGGAAAAATACTTTCTTAACCATGCAGCGATACTGGTCACCCCGTCGCTATGCAGCGCTTTGCGCTGAAAGGGTTAATGTGACAGATGGTTCTAATCACCTCTTGGGTTCAGAATATGATATGTTTAGTTTTCTTATTATTTGGGGGGTCATTGAAAAAGAGTCAATTTGAGGGGCAGCCTAACGATTTCCATAATGATCCCATTTAATTACCTGCAGACTCCAGCGCCAAGCTCTGCTTTTTGAAATGGGTTGTTGTTCCTTGAAATAGTTTTGCTCGATCTGCTGGCGCTCACAGGGTTAAACGTGCGACTCTGGGACTTCATTAATCCCATGTGTCGGTGCCAAGCGTTTCCAAACTGTTCATTCACTCGCCTTTGAAGTGGGAAACCACAAGAGAAAAGAAATGGGAACCAAAAGGAATCTCATTTATGAAAAGCGAACGTTCTCAGCGTGTTCTTCACACAGGCCGGGGCTGCAACTGCCATTACCCCGAGCCAGCCGCCGGGCAACGGGACTACCATCGAACTCAGCGAGCCATAAGCATGCGGGGTTTTCTGGGCTGCCACTCTGATCATCCTCAGGCAGTCTTCTGTAAATGTGATCCCCGTGCGCGGGAGGTTCTCGTGTAATTACCGAATGTTCCAGTTTAATTGGCAGGGCTGCGATCCTGTTTACTGGGATCGTAAAATGCTCGGAAATTCGCTACCTCATAACTTAATAACTATAATCGCTCGTTCTGCGCTGGCAGCGACACCGGCGGCTCCTCTCGCTCTGGATTGTGCCAAACGCAGCTCGTTCTGACTCGGTAACAAAGTGTCTGCCGGGGGGGCACCGTTTGGGTGTTGAGAGGTGCAGGAGCGGGGTGTACGGGGACCGGCGCGGGCGCCGCTGAGGGTGCTGCCCTGCCCTGCCCTGTCTGGGGAGCTGCCCTGAACTCCTGACCTGGCCCCCCGGGGTGTGCGAGGCAGAGAGACGGGGGCCACAGGGCCGTTTCCACCTTCTGACAATCACCTAGGAACATGGAAACAGAAAACCTGGGAGATGCATTTACTGTGACGCTGGTCTCGCATACTAGTCACTGGTCTCGCATTACTGGTCACTGGTCTCACATACTGGTTACTGGTCTCACATTACTGGTCACTGGTCTCACATACTGGTCACTAGTCACTGGTCTCACATACTGGTCACTGGTCTCACATACTGGTCACTAGTCACTGGTCTCACATACTAGTCACTGGTCTCGCATTACTGGTCACTGGTCTCACATACTGGTCACTGGTCTCGCATTACTGGTCACTGGTCTCACATTACTGGTCTCACTTACTGGTCACTGGTCTCACATACTGGTCACTGGTCTCCTTCTGCTCTCCTTCCCCTCGATTTATATTACAAAGCGAAACCCTAGTGAAAGCTTGGCTGGCCCTGTATAATGTATAGATATACCAGTGAGCCAGCCCTGTATGATGTATAGTTAAAGCAATAAGTCAGTCTCACTGGAGAAATCCAGGTCTGCAGATAAAAGGATACAGTGCTGGCGGGTATATTACTGTATACAGCTCTGGGGTATAGTACGGTATACATTTGCTTTGTACCGATTTCATTGCTTTCACTGGTTTGGCCTCGGTCTTATGATCAGGCGCCGGTGAAGGCGTGAAACGCGTTAAGTCTTTGTTTTTGGAGTTTTTCCCATGTTTCTGTTGGCGCTTTATTTTACATTATATGATGCAATGATCTCATTTCTTTTCTGATTGGTGGTGTTCACGTGAGCGTCGCATACCCTCGGCACCTGATTGGAAGGGCAGCTTTGGACTTGGTTACTCTCAGCGTTGTAGGCCATTGAAGTCTGTTCTGTGGCCTTTTTATGCCAATTATGCCATCTGCTCCTTTGCAGTCGGACCTCTGGCCTGGGCTTGGACCTCTGGCTTGGGCATTGCTTGGCCTGTTCTTCCTGCTTACGACCTGCACCCTGGTTCATCACTGGGTATTCTGGATTTGATCTGGGCGTCAGGCCTTCTCCTTTCCTCGGCTACTTTGGCTACTGCTGTTCACTGGCTCCCAGTCGGGCCCCTGCGGTTACCCCTGCCGGGTAAAATAATACATAGCGGTCCCCTGGGTGGTGAACGAGCCTCGGCTCTGTTTAAATACCCCTCCGGGTTTAAGGTGTTTGTAGCGGGAGCGTCATTGTCTGCTGACTGTCCCGATCCTCCTCGAATTTTGCTGCCATTATCGCTTCATTTGAAACTTTGCTGGAATGTCTGTCTTTTAAATTCTTGCGTCCCGGGGACCGTTACCCGATCCCAAACCGCTCACTTCCGGCTACTTTACGGCGCAGTAAAGAAAGCCCTGTACCGGACCACCTTCGTCAGGGACGTCCTCCCGAGGGCCACGTTATTTACCACAAGTTTTAGTCAGCGGAATGAGGCTGTTAAACACAATTTACAAAGAGTTGCTCCGGCCTTCCATAGTGTGGGCCCAGGCGGTTTGTGAAATGGAGTCCCCGTATTTGTAACACTTCTACAAAAGGAAAATCCCGATGGCTTTGGGCTAATATTTCCCAGGTGCCGCCATCAAAAGTGCGTCACCAGCAGTAATTGGGTCAGGAAAGGGTTTCTGTGGATGATAGGTTTAACCCTCTCAGGCTTTGTAGGGGCTCGGGGGCTGTATGTTCGGCCCTGGAATTTTTTACCTGAAAAGCATGTCCAAAAACCTTTAAGTGGGGGCACCTTCTCCGGTGGATGGATTTGCTGTGTTGCTCTGTGTTGGGGCAGTAATGGGAAGCGTGCTGATACCATCTGGAACCCCGGCAGGAGGAACCCCGGCAGCAGGAACCCCGGCAGGAGGAACCCCGGCTGTTTGTTGGGAAAAGAGAGAGACGTAGGAGACGATTATCCATAGAAAGTAATCTCATTCCTCAGCCCAACCAAACAGCAGCTGCCGATTAATTAAATACCGCCTGTGAAAAACTGTATTTTCTGTAATTCAGAATGATAATTTCATATTTCTGTTTCATGGGGTATGACAGATCTTTCCGGTACTAAAACAAACTCTTGCGGATTAAAGGAAAACATTGTAGACGTTTCAGCCAATAATCGTGTTTCTAATTAGGACTGAAGGAAAAGAAAAGCTTTGAGTCAAATTCAGCGGCTGTCGGCTCCAGATTCATGGAAAGTGCCGGAATCCAACATTCTGTGCCGATCCAAAAGGATGTTATAGAGAGCTATTTAGCGAGTAGAAATAGGCTTTTTAAGTGGGTGGGGCAGTCACAGGAGTGGGTGGGGCAACCATTAAGCACCTCCTCTTTGCATCCAGCATTGCTGTAATAACAGAGCTCATTGGCCTTCCAGACAGACAGGTCACATGGGCAACCGTCCAGATGGCGTTTAGCAGAAATGTCCCAATGAAACATAGAAACTGCCAGCAGATCGGCCGCCAGCGGCCCCCGTCTAGTCGCCCGTTTCTCCTGCTGTAACGACTCAAACCTTAATCAGTCGTTGGTCTCGTCTTAGATTCAGGAGCCGTATGTCTATCCTATGCATGTTTAATCCCCTCGCTGTATTACCCTCTACCACTTCTGCTGGGAGGCTGTTCCACTTATCTACTACCATCTCCATATTCAGGAACCCTATGCCATGCATGTTTAATCCCCTCACTGTATTACCCTCTACCACTTCTGCTCGGAGGCTGTTCCTCTTATCTACTACCCTATCAGGGAGGTTAAAGGCCTATATAATAATGACAAGAATCATCTGTAAAATTATTACACAGTGCGAATAAAACGTAAAAACACAACATTTAAGGTACTTGCCATCTCTGACATGCGGTGGATGTTTTTACCTGTCCAGCCCACGGTGAGATTTGTGATTACCGCAAACGCGAGGATGGGGCTGGGGATAGTGATCCGCCAACCTGGAGCCGTCCCTGATGTCGGGATGTGACCTAGTCAGTGGCCGCTGGGTGATGGTGGTTCATTCCCAAGGCCCATATTAACTAAATGATTCTACTGATTGGAAAGATTCACTAAAATCTGTGGGTTTTTCTTTGAACGTTATTTATGTAATTGCATCACTATGTATCTAGACTGTAAGCTCTGTGGACCAGGGCCCCCCTTTCCTTTGTGTTGTCTTGACTTGCAGTGTCAGGTATTGCCTGCTGTGCGTTGCTGCTGCGTATGTTGGTGCTTTACAGCTTGGGGAAGCTGTGTGCAGCGCTGTCCTCTCGGCGGGAGTCCGCCGTGGCCCCCGGGCGTTAAGAGATTGGGCTTGTTTTTTAACCTCTGTAAACGCTGCCGCTCTCGGTCTCCGTGTCCCCGCCGTCTAATCATTTCACTTTCCAGGGGAAACTTGTTATCTTTTGCCAAATCTTGTCTTTTTAACACAGAGCCCATAATTACACCTCTATACAAGCCAACATCAAAGAGCCATTGAGCGGAGCGGTGGGGGTCTGCTCAGGGGGGGGGGATTCCCGGCCCTTCTGGAGAAAGAGGATTTTGTCTGCTCTGTCAAAAGGGTCAACTAAATTAACTCTTTACACCCTGAACACCCCATGACTCCCAGCAGATCTGAATAATTAACGTTTTACATTACGCTGGCCAATCACAGGCAGGTTCAGCTTACACGCCGTACATCTCTTTAAGGCTTACAGGGGTCGGATCAGAAGATCTTAAACTGACCCCAATTTCTCTGCGCCTCTGAGCCCTAATGTTGGGAGCGGGGTCCATCCGTGCCGGAGCAGCATCTTGGCTCAGGCTCAAGAATGAGAGGTGTAGTTCAATGACCGCTGGGGCAAAAATGGTGAAGAAAGGTTAAAATCAATGAAGACCTAAAAGGAGTTAATGCAATGTGCAGCGAGGACCCCAAAGGTTCTGATAGCAGCCCAATTCCTCTTGGTTCTCCCCACTACCTCTATGGGCCCACTGGATTTAGAGACTGATGTAGATGTTCTACTTTACTGAGCGGGTGGTAGATAAGTGGAACAGCCTCCCAGCAGAAGTGGTAGAGGGTACTACATGCGCGGGATAGACATACGGCTCCTGAATCTAAGACGAGACCAACGACTGATTAAGGTTTGAGTCGTTACAGCAGGAGAAATGGGCGACTAGACGGGGGCCGCCGGGGGCCGATCTGCCGGCAGGGTCTGGGTTTCTATGTGTAGATGTTGGACTCCAATTTATTTCAAAATGGGAACTTAATTTGCACTAAAGTTACAGAGATTTATCAAAGAGAGCTGGCCCCGGTGAGACAGGAGAGGAGCACAGACGCCAGAAGCCCGAGAGATGTGCCGGTCCAAGGGGGTCCCCAAGGTTTCTCGGTGCCCGTGAAGCTGCACTAATGGCTGCTGATCACTGTGCGGGGAGTCAGTTACCCGATCACGGGGGCACCGTGGGCATCTTGTGTGTTTGGGATATAATAAATGCACGCGCTGCATCCCATGCGCTGTCAGGTCCAACGCAGGACACAGAGAGGGGTCTCCGGCGATTCCCGACCTGTTAATGAATTCCCATCTCCTGCAGAAACCGACAAAGTAACTCGGCGCCTCGCTGCAAATGTATCGGTAATCATCTCTAAAATCATAAAAACGCTCCGTTCCGGGATTTCTCGGCCCCTCGCTGCGAATGTATCGGTAATCATCTCTAAAACGATCAAAACGCTCCGTTCCGGGATTTCTCGGCCCCTCGCTGCGAATGTAGATTTCTGGAAGAGACTTTGTTTCCGTGTAAGAGTTAAACGCGCCGGGTATTACCGGGTTTATTCCACCGACCAAAGCCATCAAAGCGTTTGTTCATTAAGACGCTGGCCCGGGTGAAATGGATTTAGCCCCCGACATGCCGTGTGGAGGGTCACTTATGATCTCTTAATCTGAAGAGGAAAATCCTCTTAGTTATTTAGTTAAAGAGTGCCCTGAATGGGCCGGTGGCTCCCATGAAGCCGGCGATTCTTCTCGGGGTAATTCCCACGCGGAGGGTTCTGATCTTGCCCTCTGGATTAGGCCAAGACCCCTAAGAACCTCGGCTTTCAGGTGGGATCATCCCAGTGGCTTTTAGGCTAACATTCTCCATGCTTTTCATGGCCAACAATGGAGAAATCCGAGCAGTTTGTCCGAAATAAAGAAACATTCTGCTCCGCGGCTCAGGCTCGCTGCAGGGGCAGTCATTAGGCGGCTGATCTATCTGCCCCGCTGACGTTAGGGGGGTTGAAGAGCTGTCCAGAAAACCCGCAGCAAGGGCCGTCCGCCTCCAGCCGGGGCTTCGCCTTAATAGAAGATTTAATTGGACTTCAGGAAAGTGGAGCTTTGGAGGAATTCTTTCGGGGCAGAAGTTTGTGGGATTGATGGAAATGTAAAAGCTGTTCATTTACATAAACGGCCCTTCTGGAGCAGAGCGCAGACCCTCGGCGGCCCCCTCGGACACATCTGTTATCATGGTTATCCTTCCCGGTTCTCAGCCCCGTTTCACAGATAATTCATACTTTCGGAATAACATTTATTTGGCGGTCTTGTGGCCCCGCATCAGCTGCCAGACCCTCATTGTTATGAATCGCGCCGGGCGTTAGACCCCATCGTACGGTTTGCAGTCATGGCAGTACACGGACCTCGCCTAGGGGTTTATATCATGTCCCGGGGTAAGCGGCCCGGACGGTACGGAGAGATCGTTTCAGGTTGGAGACGATGAGACGGGCGACCCGCGAGCAGCAGCATTTCCGGGTTATTTTCAAAACTGTTTTTTAACAGAGAAAAGAAACGGCCGTTTTCTGTACGAATATGAAAAGTTCTGTAAAAGAGTGAGAAGCCCTGTCTGCGCATGCTGCCTCTCACCTGCACCCTTGGCCCGTGACCCGAAACATAACCCGAGACCCAGGAGCTAAAGGCGTCTTTCACTTGATTACAATAACAAGTCTTTCTAGGGCCGCATTGTCTTGACAGATTAGGAATGACAGACGGGCCACAAACACACGATAATGGAAACAAAAAAAATCATTACTTTCTGAAAATAACCCCAGAGCGGCGTCCCTGACCCTGCAGACCGGCGGCATTAACCCCGAAATGAACGGATTTTCACCCGACGCGCCGCTTACAAAGTGCTTTATACTCCTACAGTAATAAAGCGTAATAAAGGAGACCTTAAAGCGGATCTCGCGCCAAATGTTTATATTCCTCGCGTCCGATTCAAAGACGTTTTCAGAAATGTTTAACTCTTTTTTTTTTTTACCCCAGTTGTAGTTTTTGCCCCAAAATATAACGTTTTCAGGAAGCTGGATATTAACCGTTTGTATGATTCTCGCTCTATTATTTGATCCCCCATCTACTAAACATCCCGACTCCTTATCATACTGCCGGTGGGGAACAATAGAATGACTCAGTCTTAATCACCCAGTCAGACTCTCTGACTAATAAGAGGGAAAGTCACCCAAAATATCACGACTGACGGCAATGGCGGCCTCGAGGTCTGGGGGTTATTAGCATATACAGCACTGGTGGTATATTACTGTATACAGCGCTGGGGGGTTATATTACTGTATACAGCGCTGGGGGGTTATATTACTGTATACAGCGCTGGGGGGTTATATTACTGTATACAGCGCTGGGGGTTATATTACTGTATACAGCGCTGGGGGGTTATATTACTGTATACAGTGCTGGGGGGGTTATATTACTGTATACAGCGCTGGGGGTATATTACTGTATACAGCGCTGGGGGGTTATATTACTGTATACAGCGCTGGGGGGTTATATTACTGCATACAGCGCTGGGGGTTATATTACTGTATACAGCGCTGGGGTTATATTACTGTATACAGTGCTGGGGGGTTATATTACTGTATACAGCACTGGTGGTATATTACTGTATACAGTGCTGGGGGTTATATTACTGTATACAGCGCTGGGGGTTATATTACTGTATACAGCACTGGGGGTTATATTATTGTATACAGTGCTGGGGGGTTATATTACTGTATACAGCGCCTGGGGGTTATATTACTGTATACAGCGCTTGGGGGTTATATTACTGTATACAGCGCTGGGGGTTATTACTGTATACAGTGCTGGGGGGTTATATTACTGTATATAGTGCTGGGGGGTTATTACTGTATACAGCGCTGGGGATTATATTACTGTATACAGCGCTGGGGGTTATATTACTGTATACAGTGCTGGGGAGGTATTACTGTATATAACACTGGGGGTTAATACTGTATACAGTGCTGGGGGTTATATTACTGTATACAGCGCTGGGGGTTATATTACTGTATACAGCGCTGGGGGTTATATTACTGTATACAGCGCTGGGGGTTATATTACTGTATACAGAGCTGGGGGTTATATTACTGTATACAGCGCCTGGGGGTTATATTACTGTATACAGCGCTTGGGGGTTATATTACTGTATACAGCGCTGGGGGTTATTACTGTATACAGTGCTGGGGGGTTATATTACTGTATATAGTGCTGGGGGGTTATTACTGTATACAGCGCTGGGGATTATATTACTGTATACAGCGCTGGGGGTTATATTACTGTATACAGTGCTGGGGAGGTATTACTGTATATAACACTGGGGGTTAATACTGTATACAGTGCTGGGGGTTATATTACTGTATACAGCGCTGGGGGTTATATTACTGTATACAGCGCTGGGGGTTATTACTGTATACAGCGCTGGGGGTTATATTACTGTATACAGCGCTGGGGGTTATATTACTGTATACAGCACTGGGGGGTTATATTACTGTATACAGTGCTGGGGGGTTATATTACTGTATACAGCGCTGGGGGTTAATACTGTATACAGCACTGGGGGTATATTACTGTATACAGTGCTGGGGGGTTATATTACTGTATACAGCGCTGGGGGTTATATTACTGTATACAGCGCTGGGGATTATATTACTGTATACAGCGCCGGGGGGTTATATTACTGTATACAGCGCTGGGGGATATTACTGTATACAGCCCTGGGGGGTTAATACTGTATACAGCGCCGAGGGGGTTATATCACTGTATACAGCGCTGGGGGGGTTATATTACTGTATACAGCGCTGGGGGTTAATACTGTATGCAGCGCTCGGGGTATATTACTGTATACAGCACTGGGAGGTTATATTACTGTATACAGCGCTGGGGGTTATATTACTGTATACAGCGCTGGGGGGTTATATTACTGTATACAGCGCTGGGGGGTTATATTACTGTATACAGCGCTGGGGGGTTATATTACTGTATACAGCGCTGGGGGTTATATTACTGTATACAGCGCTGGGGGGTTATATTACTGTATACAGTGCTGGGGGGGTTATATTACTGTATACAGCGCTGGGGGTATATTACTGTATACAGCGCTGGGGGGTTATATTACTGTATACAGCGCTGGGGGGTTATATTACTGCATACAGCGCTGGGGGTTATATTACTGTATACAGCGCTGGGGTTATATTACTGTATACAGTGCTGGGGGGTTATATTACTGTATACAGCACTGGTGGTATATTACTGTATACAGTGCTGGGGGTTATATTACTGTATACAGCGCTGGGGGTTATATTACTGTATACAGCACTGGGGGTTATATTATTGTATACAGTGCTGGGGGGTTATATTACTGTATACAGCGCCTGGGGGTTATATTACTGTATACAGCGCTTGGGGGTTATATTACTGTATACAGCGCTGGGGGTTATTACTGTATACAGTGCTGGGGGGTTATATTACTGTATATAGTGCTGGGGGGTTATTACTGTATACAGCGCTGGGGATTATATTACTGTATACAGCGCTGGGGGTTATATTACTGTATACAGTGCTGGGGAGGTATTACTGTATATAACACTGGGGGTTAATACTGTATACAGTGCTGGGGGTTATATTACTGTATACAGCGCTGGGGGTTATATTACTGTATACAGCGCTGGGGGTTATATTACTGTATACAGCGCTGGGGGTTATATTACTGTATACAGAGCTGGGGGTTATATTACTGTATACAGCGCCTGGGGGTTATATTACTGTATACAGCGCTTGGGGGTTATATTACTGTATACAGCGCTGGGGGTTATTACTGTATACAGTGCTGGGGGGTTATATTACTGTATATAGTGCTGGGGGGTTATTACTGTATACAGCGCTGGGGATTATATTACTGTATACAGCGCTGGGGGTTATATTACTGTATACAGTGCTGGGGAGGTATTACTGTATATAACACTGGGGGTTAATACTGTATACAGTGCTGGGGGTTATATTACTGTATACAGCGCTGGGGGTTATATTACTGTATACAGCGCTGGGGGTTATTACTGTATACAGCGCTGGGGGTTATATTACTGTATACAGCGCTGGGGGTTATATTACTGTATACAGCACTGGGGGGTTATATTACTGTATACAGTGCTGGGGGGTTATATTACTGTATACAGCGCTGGGGGTTAATACTGTATACAGCACTGGGGGTATATTACTGTATACAGTGCTGGGGGGTTATATTACTGTATACAGCGCTGGGGGTTATATTACTGTATACAGCGCTGGGGATTATATTACTGTATACAGCGCCGGGGGGTTATATTACTGTATACAGCGCTGGGGGATATTACTGTATACAGCCCTGGGGGGTTAATACTGTATACAGCGCCGAGGGGGTTATATCACTGTATACAGCGCTGGGGGGGTTATATTACTGTATACAGCGCTGGGGGTTAATACTGTATGCAGCGCTCGGGGTATATTACTGTATACAGCACTGGGAGGTTATATTACTGTATACAGCGCCGGGGGGGTTATATTACTGTATACAGCGCTGGGGGGTATTACTGTATACAGCCCTGGGGGGTTAATACTGTATAGAGCGACGGGGGGTATATTACTGTATACAGCACCGGATTCCTAATATGAATCCACAGAAACCTGATCTGTTCGCTGGATATTATTAACCCTGTAAGTGTTATAAGCTGTCCTTACTCTTCATTGCTTCTGGCACAGGTGGGGTTAACACGAAGCCTCTTCTAATGTCTCTCACTAATTACTATCGTTAGCGTCTGACATGAGAAGTAATCCGTCCAACACAGCCATGCAATTTGTAATAAATTATATACAGATTTTCATGTCACGTCGACTTAACGGGACGTCCTGAGATCCTCTGCCTCCCGCCAGGCCGACATTAACAGAAATTCGGTGCCTTTTAGTAACGGGTGGTCCGTGGGACCGATTCTCCGCGGAGAAAAGGAGTAACAGGTTAATTGGTGAAGGGTTAACTCGTCCGATCAGACTAGACTGATAGGCTGACACTCACTTACATTAACTGAATCCCACAGACCATGAGAGGGTTAATTTCATGTTAACCCTCCCCATCCAAATGGGCAGATGATGGGGCAGGGGACATATATGGCTTCTTTGACTCTCATATGGGGGCAAGTAGGAGGCAAGAGACTAGCTCCATGATTCCCGTAGGGTAGTTTCATCGATTTTAACCCCCTTCTTGCTACTGAGCCAAGCGATGGGGGTTACTTTATATGGTTTATTCCACACGCGGGGTAGAGGGTGTTAGGGGCTGATTGTGGCCCCTCATGGTTATTATAGAGGCTCCAGGGCATCCTCGCTTCATTCATAGAGCTATATACATAGAGCTATATAGATAGAGATATATACATAGAGATATATACATAGAGCTATATACATAGAGATATATACATAGAGCTATATACATAGAGATATATACATCGCTGTTTAGTGAATATGGCCATCCAACTTCTGGGATTGGCCGGTCTCCGACGTTTGCAGATCCCCCCATGGGGCAGTTTGTCAGTGAAGTTACCCCCCCCATGGGGCAGTTTGTCAGTGAAGTTACCCCCCCCATGGGGCAGTTTGTCAGTGAAGTTACCACCCCCCATGGGGCAGTTTGTCAGTGAAGTTACCCCCTCCCAGTCTTTGTTAGTGAATCTTCTCTCCGATTCCCTATTTCTTTAATCCAATGGTTTTTTCTTTTCCGTTTCTCTTTGTTCGTCGGCTGGAAATGAATGAATCTGAACGAGGTGATTTAACGGCGCTCCGTGATTTTTTTGTGGCCGGAGGCATTACTTCTCACATTTATCGATTCCGACATTCCCAACGGCGGGTCTGGGTTAATAAAGTCCTAAAGAAGAAAAAGTGACGCCCAGAGAGCTTTACTGTTATTTTTCTAACATTTTAGATGCTAATTGGACTTCCACAGCTAAAAGGTTACAAGAGCCGTCATCAGAAACCCCTGGCCTACAGAGGTTGCAATCTAATGAATCGATACTTTTTAACCTGCAATGGCAACAAACTCCCTAGTCCAGTAGAAATAAATACAAATAATTAAGGAAGCGAATGGGAGCCCCCAGCATCCCCTCTAATCACGGAGCGGGTTCCTTTTTAATGGTATTGTTAATTTTCAGTTCCCCCAGTTGGAACAGCGCTACGGCATCTGCTGGCGCTATATAAATAAATGTCATACCATAAGCCAGAGTTCTTTTACTTTTGACATTTTTATATCGGGGGAAACTATTTTTATCCAATCTGGCCTCGTTAGTGAATGGTTCCCTGAGCTGCGGTGGGTTTCCGCGAAGCTGTTGGGATGCGAGCCGGGGGGCGACGCTGGACTCCCACTTCTGTGAATTAGACCCTCGTGGCCTGAAATTTTCCCAGAACTGATATATTTAACTTGGAGTCGACTCATCCGGCCAGTCAGGGAAAAAATAATTTGCAGCGGTTATGAAGGGAATACCATTAACCGGAACGAGAATGATCGCAACAACCAATAAGCATCACGGATCCAGGTGCATGCTGGGGAGGTGATAACATTTCTGACGAACGTTGGTTTTCTTTTACTCTCTGTTGAGGAATATGAGGGTTTTTCTCCGGGTTTTGGTCACGTCAGCGCTTTCCGGTGACACGTTGGGTTATTGCTAGGCTCAGCAGTCCTATGTTTAGCTGTCTGGGGCATTTGTTACATATGACATATAGAAAATGGCGTAAATCCATGCGTTGGAGCTGGGCTGGCCGCGTCACATTAAAGGGGTATTTGGTTACATTCACTCAACGAACGGCGTGTCAGCTGCTGAAACGCGGGCAGAACCTGCTGCACCATCTGGATCACTGTGACGTCACTCTGTTTAACCCTTTCAGCGTCAGTGCAACCTCAAAGGGTTAATGGGTCTGAGGTCACTCGCAGCTGGGGCGCTATAATGTATGACAGAAGACGCATCAAACCCCCTCTGTAACCGAACAAAACCCCCTTTGTAACCGACCCAAACCCCTCTAACCGATCCAAACCCCCTCTGTAACCGAACCAAACCCCTCTGTAACCGAACCAAACCCCTCTAACAGAACCAAAACCCTTCTAACAGAACCAAAACCCCTCTAACCGATCCAAACCCCCTCTGTAACCGAACCAAACCCCTCTAACAGAACCAAAACCCTTCTAACAGAACCAAAACCCCTCTAACCGATCCAAACCCCCTCTGTAACCGATCCAAACCCCCTCTGTAACCGATCCAAACCCCCTCTGTAACCGATCCAAACCCCCTCTGTAACCGACCCGGATGGGACCTAAAGAGTCTCCGCTTCTGGAATGAGGTCCTGGAGAAGGTTTTTATCCCAGAGTGACAGAAATTGGATGCCCCGTAGCTCCCGCTTGTCAAACCATCCATTGCAGAGACCGTCGATTGTTACAGCAGAATGAGGGGAGTCGTTTGGGTCGATTACTCTAAAAACAGACTTTTTTGGCCACAGTGAATTTGGTAAAGATGATACCATTAATTGTTGACTGCATTAGATTGCAAGCTATTGAGACAACTTGGTCTCTTGTTCAGGGACATTATGCAGCTGAAACCCAAATCGCTCCATTTATTCGAGAGCAGTCACAGAGATCGATATCTCTATACCTCTCCGAACTTCTCCATATCTCTCTAAACCTCTCCGAACCTCTCTATACCTCTCTGAACCTCTCTATACCTCTCCGAACCTCTCTATACCTCTCCGAACCTCTCTATACCTCTCCGAACCTCTCTATACCTCTCTGAACCTCTCCATATCTCTCTAAACCTCTCCGAACCTCTCTATACCTCTCCGAGCCTCTCTATACCTCTCTGAACCTCTCTATACCTCTCCGAACCTCTCCATATCTCTCTGAACCTCTCCATATCTCTCTAAACCTCTCCATATCTCTCTAAACCTCTCCGAACCTCTCTATACCTCTCTGAACCTCTCTATACCTCTCTGAACCTCTCTATACCTCTCCGAACCTCTTTATACCTCTCCGAACCTCTTTATACCTCTCCGAACCTCTCCATATCTCTCTAAACCTCTCCATATCTCTCTATACCGCTCCTAACCTCTCTATACCTCTCTATACCTCTCGAAACCTCTCCGAACCTCTCTATACCTCTCCGAACCTCTCTGAACCTCTCTATACCTCTCCGAACCTCTCTATACCTCTCCAAACCTCTCTATACCTCTCTGAACCTCTCTATACCTCCCTCTGAAAGCTGAAATGTAAACATGGTGAAATGTAATTTACATAAAACAGGAGAAAAGTATCGTTAAAATGATACCATTTATTGGCTAACTGAGTCTAATTAATTAATGTCTGAGGAAGGGACCTAACAACTTGGTCTCGAAAGCTCGCGATGAAACTCTCAGTTAGCCAATAAATGGGATCATTTTCACGATACTTTTCTCTTGTTTTCTCAACGGCTAACGCGATACAAAACCTTTTTTACATAAAACAGCGCACTCTGCGTGAAATAAGCGGATCCCGTCCCAGGTTTCCCTGACAGACATTTCTCTGTGATATCCGATCCGCTCTGTCACTCCCCGGGGTCTGATTAGTGTCCCCCTCAGGCTATTTGCTTACAAGGCTGCGAGGATCCAGACTGTGTTGACTTGCGTAACTTGGCACGGAACAGTTGTATGTGTAATTCAAAGTGTTACCTCGCCGCCTGGCACTCCATGGGTTAAATCATGGGTCAAGGGTCACACGGCCCCATTACTGGAGCTCAGGACACATCGAGGGGCGAGTTTTGTGCAAATGCCCCATTGCGGCCGCTCTTCAGTAACCAGATACTTTAACAAGCGCTGTGAGCCGCGTCTCGAGCCCGGGGTCTCTGACTGATTGTGTAATTGGATTTCTCAAATGCGCAAGCACCTGATCCGGACCCCGCTATCCGGGGAGGAACAGTTTCCATACAGGACTTTATAGTTATATAGGGTCAGATACATACGGACGGAACTGGCTGGGGTTCAGATCCCTTGTGCGAGAATTGGCAGACTGGAGAGGAATGGAAAAATCAACAAAAACACATGTTCTTAACCCAAATGGAGCTGCAGCGTTGGGGAGCATCGCCAAGAGCATGATGTCATACATTTAATATTAAACATACACATCATTTTGGGGAATTTCAGAATAAAGACAGATGAAAAGTTTGCAAAGGTTAAAGGCGTGCGATACCAAAAGAGCCCAGAAATGAAACTGCGCCCCAAAAATCCCAGCGTCAGTGTCTGTTGGGGGGGGACAGGAAATTGGCCCTCCATGGAAATTTGCCCCCAGTGAAGGCTTGCGGCCGTCCGCTGGGCTGTTGGAGCCCCCGCGGTACATGATTTGGAATAACAGATTGCGGCCCACCACCTACGGACCCCGTTGCGTTTGGTCCTCATCAAAAAACTTTTCCTCTTTTCTGCTACAAAGTTTAAAACATTGTTATGTGAACAGCCAATCAGTAAGCAGAGGCCAGATGCATGCTGGGATACCCCGCCTTCTCCGGAGAACATACATGAAACACGCGTGAAAAATCACTTAAATCTGCTGATAAAATGTCCCCCTCCGTGCTCCGCTCATCAGTGCCGGGTTCTAGGTGTTTCTACAGATCTTTCTTTGGAGAAAGTGATTTCAGACCCGGAAAATGTTCCTTTTCTTACTGTTTGGTCCCCAAAAACAAATAACCGGAAATCCCTTTTCTCAGCCAGCGAGAAAACCGAGGTGATAATTTACAGGAACCGCCATGTAAGAGTCTAGAACTTCTGGAGGATCTCAGCGGACGTGTTCCTATCTTCTTCCATGTGGCTCCTGCGCATGGTCGGGGGGCATTTGTTCAGATGGGACGGGCAGATAAAGCACATCCAGCCAAATAAACGGCACCTTCCCTACGGCCATCCTGAAGATTCCCATCCCGGCTCTTCCTCTGCGAAGCGATTTGGGAACGAAGGAAAATAAACGGAGTCGAGCCGATGGGAAACGTCCCGCGCGAGCCGAGAGTCTGATTGAAGCCAGGACCGGGCTCTGTGCGGCAGGACTTTCGCTGAATGCTTGGGGCTCAGCGCAGATATCGCAGACGGGCTCCAGGGCCCCCCGTAACACCAGGTCCCCGGCCCGTTGGGCAGAGATCTGGAGCAGCGGTCAGGAGGGTCTGTAATAAATTGATTGGTGCCCCCACCCTGAGGTGTCACCAGACAGAGGCTGATAGATTAACCCCTTCATGGACAGGGCTACCAGAGATTTTGGCATTTTTACTATCCGTTCTTCAGCCATATTTCGCCTCGTACTCGTTATATATTTATTGATTTGTGGGCGAGTCGGGTCTGGTTTTATATCCTTCTGTGTGCAGCCGGCAATAAAACATTCAAAGTGGGAAAAAAAAACAACATAACTTCCACACAACTAAAGCATTGTTTAAGCATTGGCTCTGTCGTGTGATTCGCTATCACAGCGACCGCATGATTCTGACACCCAACCAATAGAGACCCCAAGGACCGACTGCAACAACTGCGCGGAGAGGCACACAGCGGGATTCTCCTAGCGGGGCGCCGGACTGTGGACTGGATGATGGCAAGGAATGGAGCTTCCAATGTGACAGCCTTCCTGACAGAGCTTAAAGGGAAGAAATTATACTGATCTACTTTACAGAAAGGATAGTAGATGCATGGAATAGACTCCCAGTGGGAGTGGCACAGGCAAACACAGTAAAGGGATTGCAGAAAGTTTGGGATGTGCTCAAAGCTCTTCTACAGCATTATTAAGGAAAAAGGCACTTGTTAAGGGCCAACCAGAGGGGCGAGTGGCCCTTCCTTGCCGTCTCCGGGCTGGAACCCAAGCTGCGAGGGCCCGTTCACGTGCAGGCGTTTTTTTGTATGTTTTCCGGGGTAGTGTGCCCATAGGCGGCTGCGCAGATTGAGAGAGGGAACTTATGGAAGTTTCTATATTCTGCAGCACAGGAGGAGGAATGAGCCACATTCTTCTTTTATTTGCCGGGTGTCTCCTGCCCCGGGGCTGAGTGATTTGTCCTTACGTTGCCCCTGGGGGGTAGGATCAGCAGATTGAGAGCTTTGAAAATTCCTGCCCAGCAATTAGAGGAGAGGAAATCATAAGGAGCTGCCAATCACTGGGAACGGGCTGGATGAGGCGGGGGGCCGGGGGGCGCAGCTGGAGGGTCCGCAGACACCTAGTAATAATTATTATAATAATAATAGCATTAATAATAATAATAATAACCTAAACACAGCCACAGCGTAAGACGCCATCATGTGACGGATACCGAGGCTCTAATCAATGGCTGGCAGTCTCTGACGATCCGGCTGGTAGCACTCCAACTCTCATCAGTCTGAGTTTTGATAAACATTTGATATATATTGTACTTAGAAACTTGAAATAATGCTGTTTCCCTGGACTGCGAATCTCATCACTCTTTTCCGGACACTCTTGGTATTTTCTGTAACAAAACAATTTCCTAAAACGCAAATGATGTGAGTTGGTGAAACACGAGGGGCCCCCAGAGATCAGTCGCAGATGGATCAAAGGATATTATCCCTAATAAAGGGGGCGAAGGGGGGAGGGGTTCTGCTAATGAGGCTTTAACGAGAGTAATTTCCCAAATATATGGACAGGGCAAGGGTTAAATCCCCAAGGACCCCTTATCGAGACCCAAACACAGGACATTTGGAGCAGCTGATTCAGATTCAGATTGTATCAGACCATTTTCTGAAATATTTCAAATATTTTAGGGTTTAAAAGGAACATTTCTCCAAACTGCGAGACGCGCATGTGTGTGTGAATCCTGTGTGTGAATCATGTGTGTTAATCGTGTGTGTTAATCGTGTGTGTGTGAATCATATGTTTGTGTGAATTGTGTGTGTGTATGAATCACATGTGTGTAAATTGTGTGTGTGTGAATCGTGTGTGTATGAATTGTGCATGTGTATGAATCACGTGTGTGTGTGTGAATCGTGTGTGTATGAATCATGTGTGTGAATCGTGTATGAATCACATGTGTGTGTGTATGAATCACATGTGTGTGTGTGTGTATGAATCACGTGTGTGTGTGAATCATGTGTGTGTGTGAATCATGTATGAATCATGTGTGTGTATGTGAATCACGTGTTATGCAGGCCCCTGCACCCTCATGGCTGACTCTGCATGATGGGAGTGAAAGTCCACAGCAGCTGCAGTCAGACTTTGCCTCTCCTGTCAGCTCAGGATCAGAAGACAAACAGATCAAAGAATTTTCATCACCCCCCCCCCAGCCTTGAGACCCCCCCCAGCCCCATCAGGCTTCAAACAACTGAAACATTAACCCTTACATTACATTAGAACATTTTAGATACCATTTAAGTAAAAAAAAAATCAGTAAATATTGTCTTTGGGGTCTGTGACAACAAAATTCATATGAAAAAACCAATTATTAAGAAAACAGGCTTTTCTTGTAAAACATAAAATTAAAAAAATTGCATGCAAACAATGAAACAGACTTTTTATACGAATGGATCCATAATTATTGGGCAAAATCCGCTCATTTAAAGCCAGTTCAGAGGATCGGTTTCTACTGGGTTTTTTTAATTAATTTTTTATTATTATAATTATTATTATTGTTGTTGTTGTTGTTATTTTTTATTATTGTTGTTGTTATTATTATTGTTGTTATTATTATTGTTGTTGTTATTATTATTGTTGTTATTATTATTGTTGTTGTTGTTATTATTATTGTTGTTGTTATTTTTATTATTGTTGTTGTTATTATGTAAATTATAATAATAGTATGTAAAGCTGTGTTACAGACATTTACGTGGGGGCCAGAATTTACAGAAATTTGTATGTCTTAAAAATAAAAACATTTTAGGATATTTGTCGGCATAAATAACTAATAAATAACGCTTTAACCCTTCGTCTCGCTTTACTCCCCATCCTGACTTTATGTGAAATGTATTTACAGCAAAAACCTGACTGAGCTCCGGGTGTGAAGGGCGGTTAACCCTTTCAGTGGCCTGTCCAGCAGAAGAAGGGTTAAGGGGCTGATACGGTGTGGCAGGGACTTCCTCCCCTCCCTGTGCAGGAATGTGTGCGGCGAGGAGGGCGCTTCCTGCAGAATGTGCCCCGACTTGTAGGGGCAGCTGGGACGCTCCCAGCACTACCCGGGCATTGGGGGCATAGGGGGGCATTAGTAACAGCAGAGAGAGATCTGGGGGGGCAAGACTCACCCTCCCCCGGGTGTAATTATTATTAATGATACTTGGTTGGCATGAGACAGGAAACTGCCCCAGAGCCACCATCATAATAATCAGAATGGGGCATCCTTCCACGGCGTTTATCTGAGCGAGAGACCCTGCCAAAAATTCGTTCAGCAGAAACCTCCGGGGTCTCTAATTACAACTCCCCCCCCAAAAAAAGGAGCAGCGAGGAGTCTGGGGTGTCCAGCCGCGCATGGACTCTGCGACTCTCCCCGCAATATGCTTTCAAAACAGGCATTTATCAAAACCTCGTTAACAGGGAATTAAAGGGGGGGGTATGATGTCACCAAGGGGTTTTTAACCAACACATTGGAGCATGGCGGAGATTTAACCCTTCCAAAGCAGAAAAAACATTCATCAGGAGAGAGGGGACGGGTTCTGAGCAGATCCCGAACGGAAAGATCTTTATCTTAAGTGCTGCGGAGGGAATGTGACCCAAAGTGTCCGAACCTCACCCTCGTTTCTATGGCAACAACCTATCCGTGTCTGTATATGTGTCACATGACAAGTGTTCCCGGCAAAAATCATAAACAAGGCAACTTTTTACGTGATTAAAGGGGTAGTTCCCATGGAAGAGAATCTCTCCTCGAGCATTAACCCCTTGCGCTGTATACAGTAATGGGGGTCGGCGCTGAGAAAAACATTGGGGCAAAGTCATGATCTCCACGTGGGCCGATCCCACCCGGCAGGGCGGTTATTAACGGCTGAGTATGGTTTGCATTGATGGGGCATCACCCTCATCCATTCAGCATATTTCAGGAAATTCCTCGTGCGGGGTTAGCGCGGAGTTAACGCACGTGGCCGCCAGCCCTCACTCCAGATACGAACCAGATGCTTCTCGAGACCCCGTATAACGCCCCGTCCCCCATTAATACGCGGCCGGCAGGACACTTTCCCCAAATAACAGGATTATTGGGCGCTGGAGATAACGGCCCTTTAAACATGCGCTGAATAAATGAAATCGCCGAGCGAGGTCTGCGTCTGATTAAAGCTCTAGAAAAGATCCAGATAAATGAGCGATCTCTGCAAACAGCATCTGGCCCCCGCGCGGCTTTTCCTTTTAAGAAGAGTTATGAGATTCAAGGAATTATATTTATTTTACCCAAATATTGAGTGGATGGTTATGGCTCTGCTCACACGGGGGGGTATTTTCTGTGTGTTAACACTTTGAGCGCCAGGCTCTCTGTTAAATGACAGCAGTAGGTAGATACAATCAGAGTTCCTCCGTGCTGCGACCCCCGACATCGATGGCCGACTCAGGTGTTTTAGACAATTAACCAGACACACTAATGCATTTGTATTTTGTGTGCCCTGAACAACTCACCCCCCCAACCTGCCCTGATTTACCTACTTCACCCCCCCAACCTGCCCTGACTCACCCCCCAACCTGCCCTAACTCACTCACCTCACCCCCCAAACCTGCCCTGACTCACCCCCCAACCTGCCCTAACTCACCCACCTCACCCCCTCCTACCAGCCCTGACTCACCCACCTCACCCCCCATCCTGCCCTGACTCACCCACCTCACCCCCCATCCTGCCCTAACTCACCCACCTCACCCCACATGCCAGCCCTGACTCACCCACCTCACCCCCCCAACCAGCCCTGACTCACCCACCTCACCCCCCACCGTGCCCTGACTCACCCACTTCAGCACCCCAACCTGCCCTGACTCACCCATCTCACCCCCCAACCTGCCCTGACTCACCCCCCAACCTGCCCTAACTCACCCACCTCACCCCCCATCCTGCCCTGACTCACCCACCTCACCCCCCAAACCTGCCCTGATTCACCAACCTCACCCCCCAAACCTGCCCTGACTCACCCACCTTTTATTATTATTATCCTTTATTTATATAGCGCCAACAGTTTACGCAGCGCTTACTCACCCATCTCACCCCCCAACCTGCCCTGACTCACCCCCCCCAACCTGCCCTAACTCACCCACCTCACCCCCCATCCTGCCCTGACTCACCCACTTCACCCCCCCAACCTGCCCTGACTCACCCACCTCACCCCCCAACCTGCCCTGACTCACCCACCTCACCCCCAACCTGCCCTGACTCACCCACCTCACCCCCCCAACCAGCCCTGACTCACCCACCTCACCCCCCCATCCTGCCCTGACTCACCCACCTCTCCCCCCCAAACCAACCCTGACTCACCCACCTCACCCCCCAAACCTGCCCTGACTCACCCACCTCACCCCCCAAACCTGCCCTGACTCACCCACTTCACCCCCCCAACCTGCCCTGACTCACCCCCCCAAACAGCCCTGACTCACCCACCTCACCCCCCCATCCTGCCCTGACTCACCCACCTCACCCCCCCAACCAGCCCTGACTCACCCACCTCACCCCCTCATCCTGCCCTGACTCACCCACCTCACCCCCTGAACCTGCCCTGACTCACCCACCTCACCCCCCAAACCTGCCCTGACTCACCCACCTCACCCCCCAAACCTGCCCTGACTCACCCACTTCACCCCCCCAACCTGCCCTGACTCACCCACCTCACCCCTCAACCTGCCCTGATTCACCCCCCCAACCTGCCCTAACTCACCCACCTCACCCCCCAAACCAACCCTGACTCACCCACCTCACCCCCCAAACCTGCCCTGACTCACCCACTTCACCCCCCCAACCTGCCCTGACTCACCCACCTCACCCCCCAACCTGCCCTGACTCACCCACCTCACCCCCAACCTGCCCTGACTCACCCACCTCACCCCCCCAACCAGCCCTGACTCACCCACCTCACCCCCCCATCCTGCCCTGACTCACTCACCTCTCCCCCCAAACCAACCCTGACTCACCCACCTCACCCCCCAAACCTGCCCTGACTCACCCACCTCACCCCCCAAACCTGCCCTGACTCACCCACTTCAGCCCCCCAACCTGCCCTGACTCACCCATCTCACCCCCCAACCTGCCCTGACTCACCCCCCCAACCTGCCCTAACTCACCCACCTCACCCCCCATCCTGCCCTGACTCACCCACCTCACCCCCCAAACCAACCCTGACTCACCCACCTCACCCCCCAAACCTGCCCTGATTCACCAACCTCACCCCCCAAACCTGCCCTGACTCACCCACCTCACCCCCCCAACCTGCCCTAACTCATCCACCTCACCCCCCAACCTGCCCTGACTCACCCACCTCACCCCCCAACCTGCCCTGACTCACCAACCTCACCCCCCAAACCTGCCCTGACTCACCCACCTCACCCCCAACCTGCCCTGACTCACCCACCTCACCCCCCCAACCAGCCCTGACTCACCCACCTCACCCCCCCATCCTGCCCTGACTCACCCACCTCACCCCCCCAACCAGCCCTGACTCACCCACCTCACCCCCTCATCCTGCCCTGACTCACCCACCTCTCCCCCCAAACCAACCCTGACTCACCCACCTCACCCCCTGAACCTGCCCTGACTCACCCACCTCACCCCCCAAACCTGCCCTGACTCACCCACTTCACCCCCCCAACCTGCCCTGACTCACCCACTTCACCCCCCAACCTGCCCTGACTCACCCACTTCACCCCCCCAACTTGCCCTGACTCACCCACTTCACCCCCCCAACCTGCCCTGACTCACCCACCTCACTCCCCAAACCTGCCCTGACTCACCCACCTCACCCCCCAACCTGCCCTGACTCACCCACCTCACCCCCCAACCTGCCCTGACTCACGCCCCCAACCTGCCCTAACTCACCCACCTCACCCCCAACCTGCCCTGACTCACCCACTTCACCCCCCCAACCTGCCCTGACTCACCCACCTCACCCCCCATCCTGCCCTGACTCACCCACTTCACCCCCCATCCTGCCCTGACTCGCCCACTTCACCCCCCATCCTGCCCTTACTCACCCCCACATTCCTGCCCTACGCTCCCGTTCCATCTTCAGTTATATTTCTCCTTATGTGCCCATTACAGCTTCTTCCTCTTTGTTACCCCTTTCAGGGGGTGTCTGCCTCTCCCCTCCTCCATTTTAGCCCCAAGTGGCACAGATCCGGCACCATTTGGCACCTGCAGGATACATGAGGGGTGAACATCACACCCTGGGCCACCCCTTCTGGGGTGCAGATCTGCAGCTCCTGTGCTATTTATATTTTGGGGCCAAATGCCCGACCTCCCGCTCTGTCCCCGAATGCCAAGCGGCAGCCAAAAGCTGGAGCTTCTTTATAAAAATGGATGTCTCCCCGTTGCACTGCTCTGCGGCGGTATCTGCCCCTTCCCTGACTCCTGACACGTAAGGGTTACAGGACTCGCGGATGCTCGGCAGCTGTTCGGCCAAAGAGCTTGCGTCTTTTAGCCGGTAATTTTGCACCCACTGAACGACCGGCTTTGGACGGCCGCGGCAGCGCTTAGCGGGGAGATTGTGCTAAAGCCCAGTTTGTGCCTCGCGGTCATGTTCCTCGCCGCCTCCCGAGGCTCTGACATGCGCCGGTAATCCCGCGGTTATTACTCTAAGTGAGACCGGTCTCCGGCTAATGCCACCGGCAGATCTGGACACTCGCGGCGGGATTTACTGGACAGACAGGAGACGCCGACACCCCAATGTCTGGATTTGGGGAAATAATTACTTTTTTGATTTATTAAATAATAGCAGATTTCATTGTCGAAAAATCCAGATATCACCGGAAACGCTGCCGGTTTCCTTGGCTGCTATAGAGGTCGGGACTGGCCACTGGCAATAGAAATGGCGGTTACGGCGCCGGCGCGGTCCGCGGGTCACCTGCTTTAGCGCCAGGAGGGAGTTTTTCTCTATTATCGGCTGTGAAATTAACTAGAAATCTGTTTTTCCCCCAAAATCTGTTTCTCCGCCTTTACCTGCCATTCAGTTCAGTGAGGGTTATGTCCATAGAGGTGATCTTATCACCATAGCAACGAATGCAATGGTCACAAACACCCGGTTACTTGCTATGGTAATAAAGCTACTTTTTAAGCTTTGCACCAGTATGCGTGAGTGAGTGTATGCGTGTATAAGCGTGAGTGAGTGAGTGTATGCATGTACGTGTGAGTGTGTATGCATGTTGTGTATACGTGTATAAGCGTGAGTGTGTGTATGCATGTTGTGTATGGATGTACGTGAGTGTGTGTATGCATGTTGCGTATGCATGTACGTGTGACTGTGTATGCATGTTGTGTATGCGTGTATAAGTGTGAGTGAGTGTATGTGTGTTGTGTATGCATGTATGTGTGAGTGTGTATGCATGTTGTGTATGCGTGTATAAGCGTGAGTAGGTGTATGCGTGTGATGTATGCATGTACTTGAGTGTGTGTATGCATGTTGTGTATGCGTGTAAAGGCGTGAGTGTATGCATGTACGTGTGAGTGTGTATGGGTTTGTGTTGTCAGTATGCATGTATGTGTGTGTCAGGGTTCATGTTATACATGTGAACGTCAGAATGTAATATGTAACACACGTGAGCATCGGAGGCATCCTGGCCACCTGTAATGAGAGTTTGTTTCTAATCGCAGTCATTAGAGATGAGGGTTGTTGCGCATGTTTGTACTCGTCCCGCCTTCCCATGCGCAGTGTATTTATTTAGTGAACCCGGCCACTAATGTGTTAAATGTACTGTAGGCCCCAAATGTGTCGGGTCCTCTGACCCGCAGAGCGTGACGCAGACGTGTCAGTCCTGCAATAATCTCTAATTAAATGCAGAGTGCGGAGCCCTGAATGAGAAAAAAAACTCCCAAAATTCATAACATTTTGGAGCTTTGGCCAAATTTTCCAGGAAATCGGCCAATATTTAAACTCAAACCTCAGCGAGTCCGAGGGGAAGATCTCAGAGTCCAGCGTTTGTGAGAAATTCCCAGAATAGGGATTATTGAGGGATTCTCTCTGATTCCCATCACTCACAGCCGCTTCATTCTTTTCACTGAAGGAAAACAAAGCTTCTGTTCTGAAGAGAAAACTCTCCACATTTTTAACAATTAGGGGTCAACGGGGGGGATTTTAAACTCATTTTTATAGCTGAAATGGGTAAAATGTTTACATTTTCGCACATTCTC